>OY856187.1:126971677-127036475 GCA_963693315.1 Diogma glabrata
AACATTCTAGAACAATAGTGTAAAAACAAAAAAACAGTGAAATAAAATAAAAAAATATCTAGATATCTAGATTACTATAAAAACATTAAAACACATAGTCGTTATTCTGTAATTTCAAGCAATGCTATCCTTCCACATAAAATCACAGCAACATGAAACAGTTAGTTGAATTGTACAAGAAAAATAGTGAATATGCTTATAATAAGTGAAAATAGAGGTGAAAAACATAAAATCTGTGATTTGAGCAAAACAAAAAACAAAACAATGGTAATAAAAATAGAAATATATAGTTAAATAAAACTACACAACATGTTTTAAATGCAAAATGATAAAAACTTAATTATTATTAAAAAAACAACAATAACTTATGTGTTACATAACCTATAATTAAAAAATATTTAATTTAATAAATAAAATCTTTATATCAAAAATATCATTTTAATGATAAAAAAAATCTCAATAAAACATTATTACAATATTATTCTAAGCCTATTGTTTTTATTGCACTCATGTGTTAAGTCATTTTATTGAAAACTACCAAAATACTACTCGTCTTGAAAATTACCTATTTAAATAAGCAAACCAATTATAATTTATAGACATGATGATTGATGATATATAACAGAGGTGGCCAAGCTTCACTACACGTTGAGCCGCAGTACAATAATCTCTCGTTTCGAGAGCCACAAAAAAAATTTTTTCTCCGATAGACAGCAAATATAAATTTTGCAGACTTATTTAAGTCAGCAAAGTG
This sequence comes from Diogma glabrata, assembly GCA_963693315.1. Taxonomy (NCBI): domain Eukaryota; kingdom Metazoa; phylum Arthropoda; class Insecta; order Diptera; family Cylindrotomidae; genus Diogma; species Diogma glabrata. Next base: position 126,972,432 of record OY856187.1, read on the forward strand.
GCACTTTTCCTGCCTAGGCAGCAAAGCAAGTACTTTGCTGCCTAGGCAGCAAAATAATTAGACTTCATAGAAATAAACAGATATTGCGATTAAAAAAAAAATTTTTTTAATCGATTTTTTTTTTCATTTTTAAAATTTTGCTTTATTTTTAAAGTAATAATTATTAAATTACATATCATTGTAATTAATCGGAGAAAAAATTATATGTTCAACTCGGCAGCAAGGTAGATTGACTGCCTTGGCTGAATTCCTAGCCTCGCTCGCTCGGGTATGAACTATCAGCCGCGGCAGTCAATTTACTACTTTGCTGCCTAGTTAAACAAATAACTATTTTTAATCGATTTTTTTTTTCATTTTTAAAATTTTGCTGTATTTTTAAAGTAATAATTATTAAATTACATATCATTGTAATTAATCGGAGAAAAAATTATATGTTCAACTCGGCAGCAAGGTAGATTGACTGCCTTGGCTGAATTTCTAGCCTCGCTCGCTCGGCTATGAACTGTCAGCCGCGGCAGTCAATCTACTACTTTGCTGCCTAGTTAAACAAATAACTATTTCAAAAGTATCAGTTGTTTGGAAATATTTATTTTATTGAAAAAACAATTATGTACTTATGGTTATAAATACATACAAATTTAAAGTTTGTTACATGACATGCCTGCTGGTAGATGGCATGTTTGTTTGTAACTTGGCCGTGAATTTTCTGAAATCTGGTTCATAGTTTGTTAGCGCAGTACAAATTAATTCCGTTAAATGCTCATTTGTAAGTTGTGAACGGTGGTTTGATTTTATAAACTTCATTGTTGAAAAAAGTGATTCACAACAATATGTTGTACCGAATATGGACAGTAATCTGGCAGCAGCTTTTTTCAAATTGGGGTACTTTAATTGAGACACTAGTTTCCAAAACTCATTTGGAGATTGTGTGGCTTTGTGATGCATTTTAAGAATGTGATCTTCCTGTAGCTCTAGTAATTCCATTTCTCCTGAGGCGCTGTCATGCAAAATATAACAAGGAATCGATAAGCCCTCGTTAATAATGTTAATTTCGAATGGATTTACAAGTAAATTAAGAGAAGTATTTAAATTATTCAGATCATTAAATCGCAAGTGAAAGTCTTTTAATAATTCTGCTAATTTACTGTCGTATTCACTCAGTTTGTTATCATTAATTTTAGAGAGTCTGTTCTTCAGACGAGGAAAGTGGTTGAGTACTTTTGTTGTTAAATCTCGTTGAAAAAGTTGAATTTTTTTAATAAAACTCAGAATCGTTTGAATAAGATCAGTAATAACTTTATCTTTTCCTTGTAAATCTTTTCCTTTCCATTATATCAGTCAAAAACATACAATCATTAATCAATTCATCATCCTTTAATTCCAGATAGTGTTTTTCTTTTTCTTTGAGGAAATTTCTGATAGGTTCCATTAAATCAACAAATCGGCTTAGAACATTATAGGTGGATAACCATCGCACAAGGCAGTAAAATGTTATATCTTGAGGATGTTCTTCAAAGTCCAGTGCTTCGATAAAGTTCTTGAATTGGCGATGGGCTTTTAAATTCGTCCGAATATAGTTCACAATTTGTAGCACAGTTTTCATTACGTTTTCGTATTTAAAATATTTTGCAACTAAATGTTCACGATGAACAATGCAATGAAGTGCCGAAATTCGGGTATTCTTGGATCATTTTTTAATAGACCAATAAGGCCTACATTTTTTCCTAACATTGCAGGTGCTCCGTCAGTTCACAGTTGCTACACTTACCAAATTATTCAGTGGAATATCTGTATCTGACAATATATTATCAAGGGCACTCTTAGTATCAATACCACGAGTAGTATTTTTAAGTGCTACCAAATCCAATAGTTCTTCCTTTACGATTAAAGATTCGGAAACGAATCGGATAAATACAGCTAACTGGGGGGCTGTCTTGTATATCGATTGATTCGTCAAGGGCTAAGCTGAAAGCTACACTATTTTTTACATCTACTTGTAGTCGCTGTTTAATATCTTTACTTATTTCCGTAATGCGGCGCTCAGTGGTATGATGTGATACTGGAGCATTGCTAAATAATCTGTGCAATTTGATATTTAAAGGATCCAGCATTTTAACCACCTGTTCCATAATCTTTTTGATAAATTTTCCCTCAGTGTAAGGTCGTTTAGCACGGGCGATGTTCCAATCGATCATAAAACTAGTCTCGGTAGTATTATCAGCTTCTGAACTAAAAGATGATAATAATGTTTGCTGATTACTTAATGCAGATTTTAAAGAGTTTATTTTATTTGTTCGGATGTTGGTATTCAACGGATAATTATCCAAAAATTTACTATGGTTTTTTTCGTGATGCCGTTTTAAATTACTGGTTTTATAATGAGCAAGTGATTCATTGCAAATAAGACACCAAGGTTTTCCCCCTTTATCGATGAATGCGTATGCTTCAACCCATTCTTGCCTGAAGCTACGATTTTATCCGTCATATCTCCTTTTTTTGTGGTCTGACATATTTAGCAGTTAAATTAAAAAACGGAGTACTCATAAAAAACACGCAAAATATTATATTTCGCTACAAGAGATGAAATCACCGTTTTTTTCTTGCAATTTCCTTAAGTTTTTAATTTCGTTTTTGGTTTAGGGTAATATCTTACTGTCGTAGATGTAGAAGCGGTTGAGGTAGCATATGTCGGATTTGCACGTGTTTTTAATTCTATTTAATTATGAACTTATTCATTTTTTAATTAGAATATTAAAGGATACATTAAATTTAACGTCGGCAAATTGCCTAAAGATAAAATATCAAAAATATTGTTTATAAAAAAATGGCAGAAAAAGATAATCATAGAAAAACCAAAATCCAAAAGGAAAGACTTGATTTTGAGAAAGATTTTTGTGCATTAATTTGAAACGAATACAGGTGATTTTATTTTTAGTCCACTAGAATATGTTAAACGTATAACCTTAAATAATAAAATTAGTTAAATTTATTTATAACAGCGGATTATACTTAAACTTGATTCGCGAAGTAAAGTAGTATCAAACTAAAATAAAGCCGCAAAAAAATCCAAGAGTAGTAACTTCGACAGGACAGACCTAAATATAATAAAATGATTGCATTAAATCATTTTATATTATTATTTTAAATATTTTATTTTACTTGTTATATTTTCATATTATATTAAACAGCATTATAAATTATATGTATTATTTCTAATTTTGTTACAATTTTTATGAATTATTAAATATTATTTAATTTTTTCATTTCTTTTCGAGAGCCGCATTTATTCTTTTAAAGAGCCGCATGCGGCTCGCGAGCCGCGGTTTGGCCATGTGTGATATATAATTACGTAATAGCAAAAATATATTAAAAAATTGGTCTCCAAGTTGTTTATTAATTTATAAATTATTAAATATAATAATTTAATAAACTTCAAACTTTTTTCTAACAACTTCATTTCAACATAGATTCCTGATTCATATACACGTTTCGGATATAAATATCCATCTTCAGTGAAAAAATTTATATTAAATTAATTAATTTATTTTTTAATTGGAATGGATATTTATATCCGAAAATCGTATGAATCTATATTAAAATAAAGTTGTTAGAAAAATAGTTCGAAGTTTATTAAATTATTATATTTAATAATTTATAAAATATAATTTATAGACGAAATACAAAATGTCATTTTAATCCAAACAAAATAATATTATTTTCCAAGAGGAGTCTTCCAAGCAACTGTTTATTTGAAACTTCTAATCCTAATCCATTTTGTTTTTGTAATTTTCCCAATAGTTCTGCCGGTTCATCACTGTCGGCCTTCCAGTAAAAACAAATTTTTGAATTTTCGGAAAGATTTTATTAGAGTTTCGAGTATACATAGGACTTAGAGGTGGAGGGACCAAAAGGCAACTGGTGATTTTCCTTACCCTGTTTGTTTAGTTTGTTCGGAGCATAAGGATTTCGTTCGTAAATCAATTTTGATGAAACTTCTTAAAATGATGTATATACATATAGCAAAGAACTGATTGTTTTAGTGATATTACACAAAGTGGTCTCCACAGTACCTGTTTTTTGAAGTTTCTATGATTTCAAAATCTGAAAATTGGTTTTTATGAAACTTGGAACATAAGCATTTAGTACGGTTTTCAACAGCCGCACCACCATTGTCGATTTTTTCTTCTGGTAAACGATTAATTTTTGCATATCTTTCAACGTCCTTATCCACGCTAAAGCCTATACATTTATGAAGTAATTATGCTTTTTAAGTTTGTTGGAAGCTTACAAACTTCATTCGTGAATCAATTTCAATGATACTTGGACAAAAGATGTATATATGTATGACAAAGAACATGATAAATTTTTCTTCGATTTTAGGCAAAGAAGTGATGTGCAACCGGATAGTCTGTTTATTTGAAACTTAAAAAATTTGAATTTATTTTAATAAAACTTGGTACATACGCGTTTAGTACGATTCCAAACTAAGTTCTGTCTAAACTAAGTTCCCACCTGCCGGTTTGACACAGTAAAAAATATTTTTTCACTTTTTTGTTCGCACGACGAAATGTATCTAAGACTACAGTCTTCGTTAATGAATAAATTTTGATAAAACTTTGATTGAAGGTGTAGATTTGCATGACAAATGACTGATTATAGGTTTTTGAGTTGACTGCACTGTTAACCCATTTTGACGAAACTTGGCATATAAGGCCTCACATTAATTCTGCATTCCAATTTTTCATTTACCACTTTCGGTAAAATACAAGCAGTTCTTATATTATAATAACTTTTTTATAATTATAATGAGACCAAATTGAAAAATTTGATAGATATAATAAGTTGCCATAGATTGCCATAGATTACTATTTTGTCAGAACTAGTAGTGCAGTCAGCCTATGCATCAGCGCCGCCAATATTGTTTCAGCAAATATGCTGACTTTAAAAAAAAAATTTAAATAAGACCGAAAAGCTTGCGTGGAGGTCACCTAATGAGTTCATAAACCATGTTTTTAAAAACAGAAAAGCTTTGATTACAAAAATATAGTCAACAAAAGGCTTAAAAGTCAGAAAAGCAGTATTGTAAGATGAAAATATGAAGGGGCTGAAATCGTGTCACAGCTCTGAGATATCAAGACTTCGGTTTTGGTTAAGGATTTTGATATAGTTTGCGGCATAAAACTTTTATGGGGACATTGTTTTTAGTTATCGGCAGCGATGTATATCAAACATAAAATTAAAAGTACAAATATTTTATCTCTGTTTAGAAATTTATTACAAAACTAACACGAAACTTCAATTCGTCGCCGGAAAATTATAACAGATCATAAATTAAAATAATTTAGTGAAAAGATGATACAATCAGCAAACCACTCAAAAACCTCTCCATTTAGCGTTTCGAGAAAATATTACAAAATCACAAATTCATATTTCTTTCAAAATTCCAAAAAATATTGTAAAAATTAAATATAACCAAACTTTTATCAAGATTCTAAAAATATTACAAAATCAAAGATTAAAACTTTTTTCAAAATTATAAAAATATTCCAAAAATTAGAATGAAATCAAATATTTAAATTTTTCTAAATTCTAATAATATTCCAAAAATTCAAAAATTCAAACTTTTTCCATAATTTTAAAAATATTGCAAAAATTATAACAATATCAAAAATTGAAACTTTTTTCAAAATTCCAAAAATTATAATGAAATCAAAAATTAAAAATTTTCAAATTTTCAAATTAAAAATTTCCAAATTCTAAAATTATCGCAAAAATTCTTACAAAATCGAAAATTGAACCTTTTTTCAAAAATCTAAATATATATATATATATATATATATATATATATATATATATATATATATATATATATATATATATATATATATATATATATATATATATATATATATATATATATATATATATATATATATATATATATATATATATATATATATATATATATATATATATATATATATATATATATATATATATATATATATATATATATATATATATTGTTACGAGTGCAGAAAAATCTAGACGATTACAGAAAGATCTAAACGATTACGGTCACTTCCAGGAAAATAAAATCAACAAACAAATTAATGAAATGAATATTGTTGTTGTTGTCTCTTCTTAGAAATAGGGTCAACATAAACGGTTTTATGAATCAAATCAACATAACGTAAAATAATCGAGTATTCTAATGTTTTCTCAAGGTTTCTGGAAAGTGATGTCGAATTATCTAAAAGTATTGCAAGTATATAAGAAAAATACCTTTTGTAGTTTTTAATTAGTTTATTTTAGACCTGCGACAGTAAAGTGAAATTAAATGTAAAATTAGTTTATTTTAAACCTGCGATAGTGAAGCTAAAATTATAAAAGTGATCTTTAAATTAGTTTTGTGTAAAGTTATAAGTGTAATAAAGTTATAAGTTTTATTGAGTAGAAATATTTTGTGTATTATTTTCAACGTTGTGAACTGGAAATTTCTACAATCAACCGTTGGAGTTTCTGAAGCTGTTGAAAGAATATTCTAGTTAGGAATATTGTTTTCCTATTGTTGTGGAACAATTAAGTTGTTGAATACTTAATAAAACCTGGTGTTTGTGCTTACTAATCAGTGATCGAACTCAGAAAGAGATTGAGAATTGCGTTTATCGAATTGTGAGTTAGGCCAATTCGAAGGAAGTTTGGAAAAACGTAACATTGGTGACATCGGCGGATTAGTTAGCTGTTAATAATGGTTTTATTAAGTTATTTGAAGGTTCTTGAGTTAAAGAAAGAACTAGAACAACGTGGATTGTCAACAATAGGAAACAAAACTGAATTAATGCTACGGCTTCGACAAGGTATGGAAGCCAATGGAATGGACGTGGAAAGTTACCAGTTTGGAATTGTTACAACAAATACTGATTCAGTTGATGAGGACAAAAGTTTTGTTGCGGAAATAACATCTTCATTGCCACCTGCAAATAGTGATTTTACACAGTTAATGGCAATGATGCAACAAATAAATTTGAATATGAATCAGCAATTGGCTGCCGTAAATGCCAATATGAATCAAAGCTTGGCTGCTAATAAGGAAGAAATTAGCTGTATCATCAATCAACAGCTGGAAACAGTCAACAATAACATTGCTGCTAATAAAGAAGAGATTACTGCAACACTTGCTGCAAATAAAGATGAGATGAACCAGCAAATAAATGAGTTGAAAATTGGAATACATCAACATTTGGATGAGAAACTTCTACAAATGTCAACGGCATTCGATGGAAAAGTCGAGAAAATTCAAAGCGAAATCCAAGAATTAGAACAAAAAGTGCTTGACGAAAACAAAAAGGTACTTTCCAAAGTTGATGATTTCGAAAAACGGTTGCAGGATGTTGAGACGACTAAAGTTACTTCCCAGGTGGTACATCAAGTAGCAAACATCAAATTAAAACCACCATCATACGATGGAACAACATCGTTCGGAATCTTTAAATTCCAGTTTGAAACGGCGGCAGATCAGAACGTTTGGAACGCAGAAAATCGTCTTGCTGCATTAATAGTTGCTCTTATAGGTGAAGCAGCTGAAGCACTACAGGCAGTACCAGAAAATGACCGGAAAAGTTATGCTGAGGTGATGAATGCGTTGGAACGTAAATATGGCAGCGACCATAAAAAGGAGTTATACAGAATTGAGCTAAAAGGTCGCTTGCAACGAAATGGTGAATCTCTACAGGATTATTCCTCGGCTGTAGAACGGCTTGTACATTTGGCACACTCGAATACTCCACCGTATTTTATGGAGAAAATGAAGATTGAGGCTTTTACAGATGGTATCCGAGATCCAGAAATTAGGATCAAAGTAATGACTACACCTAAGGCGACTTTCCATGAAACTGTCGCATACGCAATGCAATATGAGATGGTACAGAGGTTGTGTATGCCATCTGGTGGATGCAGAAAAAGGAATGTAGAGGGGAACATCAAAGGGGAAGTTTTGGCACACAGAGACAGAAGCGACATCAGATGCTGTGTATGTGACGAAGAGGGTCACATGGCACGGGAGTGCAAGAAAAACGGAGAAGCAGACAGATTGTTGTCTTCTGTGAAAAACAGAGGAGCCGAAGAAATAGAGCACGTAGGGTTCAGGAACAGCACTAGAAAACTCCTGTGCTGGATATGTAGGAAATCGGGCCATATCTCACAGGACTGCTGGAACAGGAAGCGTGATAGATCTTCGTCTCCTATTCAACGGAAGTCTGTTGAAGGTGCAATTGTAAAGCCAAAAAGTGAGGAGAATGCAGCCTACATTCCAATTTCAAGAATTGCGGTAAATGGTGGAAGCTTGGGTATCAACGGAAAACTTGAAGGTAAAGGTTGCTTCATGACACTGGATACAGGTTCAGCTCGAACATTCGTTCGCAAAGGTTTAATTGACGGCGTTTTGGAACCATCAGATGGATTGAAACTCCAAACAGTAACTGGCGAATGCGCTGAAATAGAAGGTAAAAGAATCGCTGAAATAAAATTGGGAAATAACTGCTGTCAACAAGAGGTGCTAGTGGCAGACATTATGGATGAAGTCATTTTGGGGATGGACTTCATGAAGGCGAAGGGATTAGTCTTCGATTTTGGATGTGGAATCCTAAAGGTTAATAATGTTGAGATGCCACTACTTGTGAATGAAGCAGAATCCATAGATATTGGCAGCGATGAGAAACTATGCAGTGCAGGGGAAAATCCAGAACCATCATCCAAACAAATGAGGGAAAGAAACGTCAACCGACGCAGACGTTTAAGCAAACGCCGAAAGTTAAAAATGAAACAGGTCCAAGTCCATAACGAAGTGAGCGATGTAAAAGAGGTGGTTCAAATAGCTTCAAACGGGGACGATTCGCAGCTGAAAATGAGAATGGTTCGGAGACATGGCAATGTGAAACACTCAAAGGGAAAAGATAAGGAGGACTTTAGAGATAATGAGAATCCATACTTATCACGGTGGGCGGACATAGAACAAATTAATGGCCAAGGACTTAGAAAGGGACCAGAAGCAATTCTCAACCGCCTGGGAAATAGAAAAAAAAAAAAAAATGTTTGGATTCAACAATTGGAGGAGAGGTCTAGATCCTGTTCGGGACGAACAGGCTTAAGTGGAGGGTAATGTTACGAGTGCAGAAAAATCTAGACGATTACAGAAAGATCTAAACGATTACGGTCACTTCCAGGAAAATAAAATCAACAAACAAATTAATGAAATGAATATTGTTGTTGTTGTCTCTTCTTAGAAATAGGGTCAACATAAACGGTTTTATGAATCAAATCAACATAACGTAAAATAATCGAGTATTCTAATGTTTTCTCAAGGTTTCTGGAAAGTGATGTCGAATTATCTAGAAGTATTGCAGAAAGTATATAAGAAAAATACCTTTTGTAGTTTTTAATTAGTTTATTTTAGACCTGCGACAGTAAAGTGAAATTAAATGTAAAATTAGTTTATTTTAAACCTGCGATAGTGAAGCTAAAATTATAAAAGTGATCTTTAAATTAGTTTTGTGTAAAGTTATAAGTGTAATAAAGTTATAAGTTTTATTGAGTAGAAATATTTTGTGTATTATTTTCAACGTTGTGAACTGGAAATTTCTACAATCAACCGTTGGAGTTTCTGAAGCTGTTGAAAGAATATTCTAGTTAGGAATATTGTTTTCCTATTGTTGTGGAACAATTAAGTTGTTGAATACTTAATAAAACCTGGTGTTTGTGCTTACTAATCAGTGATCGAACTCAGAAAGAGATTGGGAATTACGTTTATCGAATTGTGAGTTAGGCCAATTCGAAGGAAGTTTGGAAAAACGTAACAATATATATATATATATATATATATATATATATATATATATATATATATATATATATATATATATATATATATATATATATATATATATATATATATATATATATATATATATATATATATATATATATATATATATATATATATATATATATATATATATATATGGGCAATTCCACGTGACTCACGTTACAAAACGACACAGTTTTCGATTTTATAATTGCTATTTATTTGCAGTTATGATTCTTTTTGGTGAAAAACCACTGCTTATATGAACCAAGGGACTTCCTACAGTAGAGAAATATACTATTTTAAAAGAAAAATATATAATTGAGGGAACAGCAGTCTTATTTATAAGCGTGACTCACGTTACAATGAAACAGACAAACATGTTTGGAAGGTAACATAAATGTTAATTTTCTCCTTTTGCAGAATAGTTATTTAAAAAAAACTTACTTCAAAAGGATTGGAACATTCATAACTCTTGTTTAACACTTAAATTACAAATTTTACATGTTGGTTATTAGGTTAATGGTTTTGAAATTATTTTAATTGCATTTTTTTTAAATTTTTTTTCTGAATGAACAATATATCGAGAATATTGTGTGCAAATTTTAAGTCAATCCGAGTTAAACTAACGGAGTTACAGCGTTTCAACAGGGTTGCCGTTTGACCCCATTTTCCCGAAAACGTCGTTTTTAAAGTTCGTGAACATTAGAACTCAAAATCTACTGAACCGATCCTTTTGAAAATTTGAGCATTACTTCTTCACATAAATCAATAGGTAATCACGAAGAGTTTTTTTTTCTTTTTTTTCTATTTTTTAATAACAAATGAACCGCGATTTTGTGAGCTAAAATCACATTTTTCACTTCCAAGTGCTACAAAAAATAGAAAAAAAAAACTCTTTGTGATTACCTCGAGAAATACATCACTTTTAAAATGCATATCAATTTTTTTGTTTCACATGATCCGGTAACGGGTTATAATGTTCACCGCGAAACCACTTTTTTTCAAGGCGCCTCTAAGGTTTTAACCTGTTGAAAAAAGTTACGCGATTGATGTTTATTATTGATGCTTTCAATCTCCTCACACTTTCTCTTCCACCATTCTCGCTTCGTCCGTCTACATAGCTTTGTAACGGCTTGTTTTATCAGTTTATAGTTCTCCCTCGTGGACCTGGTGTTGCGTCCTTGCAGATATTTCAGATAGCAATCTCTTTTGTATTGAATAGCGTCAAGACATGCTTGATCCATCCATGACTTCTAGGAGTGGTTTTGTGGTCATCCAAATATTCCCTCAGCAGCGCTTAAAACAGCATCATTGAGCAAATACCATAACTTATCGACGTCTCCATTAATGGTTTCTGATTTCTCCAATGTTTCGGCAATATGGTTTTGATATCTCTCTTCTGTTACAGCATTCTTTAGTGAGATGTTAAAACGTTTGCGTTTATTGAATTTCGGAATGCTTGGGCTTGAGAGGTGGAACCTTATTTTAGCACATACAAGAAAGTTGTCACTTCCCATGTATGCACCTCTAAATGATCGCACATCCAGAACACTTGAAAAGAAATGTTCTGTAACTAGCACGTGATCAATTTGATTTCGAGTGTTTCATTCGGTGAGACCCAAGTCTGTTTATGAATCGATCGGTGCGGAAAGAAAGTACTGGCAATTCTCAAATTATTTGATAACGCAAACTCAGTAGTCATTCTCTCACCATTATCATTCGAATTCAAATGCAGACTGTTGGGGCCCACCACATTTCCATAAGAGATATCTCTTTCAACCTGCCCATTAAAGCACCAAGGACCATAATGAAGTCGCGTAGTGGTGTTTGTTTCATAACCTCTTCCAGTGCTATGTAGAAAGTATCCTTCTCGTCTGCGGTCTTAGCTTCAGTAGGTACATGCACGGGAATAAGAGAAATATTGTTATATGTACCACGTACACGTAGGTGGTACATATAGGTAGCAAATCCTCTCACTGACCGGGATGAATTTCATCACGGCTTCTTATATGCGTGCACCAACAAGAAAGTCAGTTCCAAATTCTCTTCGAGAAGGATTACCACTACAGTATAGAGAGTGACTATCCAAATCTTGTTTTCCTAGTATTGGCTGTCTAATTTCTTGCAGAGCTATGATATCCATCCCATACCTCTCAGCCTCTGTTTCTAGACTTATAAGAGCATCAAGAGCGCTCAGGCTGCGCACGTTCCGATCGGTAGTCTGGTCCTTTTTCACGTCCAGGTAAAATTCTGTTTTTGTCCGGGTCTGTTACTCTTTTCTGATTTTTAAATTTAACAAATAATTTTTTTTCTGGGGTTAAGGTGTTAACCTTAGGCCCAACCCAAATTGTCGTGAATGGGTCCGTTCTGCATCTTAAGGTTACCAGAAACAACATTTTACACGTTTATATAGCGAGCCGCTTGATCCAAGACAGACGCCCACTTCAAGACGCCCCTAACATGGAGAACAGACGCTGTCGCATTGGTTTTAAGGCGCCAATTCGCCGTGATGTACCATGATAGGCTAAACAGTTTTACTCTGCTTGTCTCCGATACGCCAACCTAATTCTGTCAGCATTAACCAGGCAGCACGGCGTGGACGTCGAATTTCGGATTTCGCTACCCATTCTTCTACTTTACCGCCCGTATAAAATAATTAAATTTATCATAAAATTAGAACAAACAATAGTTATTTAAGTATTAAGGGCAGTAAGAGTGCTTTACCGATTGAGGATATATGTTTTGAGATCGAGACGAAGTCGAGATCTCTAATATATCCGAAATCGGTAATACTCTGAATGCCCAAAGTGCTTATTACATTTTTTGCACGATCAATAAAAATTCAAATTAAAATTATTTAAATAATAAAATTCATTCACAAAATTCAAGTTTAATGTTTTAAAGAAAATTTCTTACAATGTCATTTCAAAATAGTAAGCTTTGCGTTTCATCATAATTCTATAGGTTTTTTTGTTGCAAAACTTAATTTCATCGACAATTCAACTCACTAAATAAAGTTTCGATAAGGTCCAATAAAAACGCTTCATTTACTATCTTTTAACAAATCAAAACGAATTGTTTCGATTATTTTTCTATGATGGGAAGGAACAGCGAATATTTTCGAATACTTTCGGCCTACTTAATATATTAATTTAAAACAAAAAATCACATACAAAATTATGTGAAAATGCAATTTGCAAATAGTAAAAATGTCCGTTTTCATTCATAAATGATTGCATGTTTATGTTTATTTGTCAAAAATTTGATTATTATGAAATAAAATTGAAATTATTATGAAATAATATTTTATTATGTATAATTATGTTGTATGAAATAATGTTACTATTTCTGTTCGTTAAATTGTCTGCTAAATACAACTCGTCACCAAATTATTAGTCGATTATTTTTCAACATTACCACTCATGCCATTTGAGGTTAAAAATTTCCCTCGTGCGCTACGCGGACCTCAAATGACATTCGTAATAATGATTATGAAAAATAATCGACTATTATTTGATGACTCGTGATATTATATATGAATATTTTTTCAAAATAAATTGCTTTTAAATCTTTTAATTGCAATATTTTAAAAAGAATATTATTTAAATTTGAAACTAGTAAATAGACGTACACAATTATTTAACTAAACATCGTTTTTATTCACACCCTGAGGTCTCCCTTGCCGGTAAGTAATTACTTACCGCCTGCATGAGCGGTAAGTAATTACTTACCGACCTGTGATTTGTAAACGAAACTTACTATGTTTATTTACGAATCAGTAAACATGCAAAATCGCCTGATCGTGCAAATAGTAGATTTTTATACAAGTGGTGAAAACGTCTCTTTTTGCGTGACTGAACGGTTTAAGGAATAAGTTCAGGAACGCAAAAAATTTTACCAAGCATAGAAAACGCTATTTTTACGCTACGCGTAGAAAACACTATATATAAATGATAATATTTACAAATTCATCTACTAAAAACTTACAAAACGACATATCTAAATTTGACAGTGTAAAAAATAAACAAGATTGTATTTATATATAGGGCGATTTTTCTGTTCCGGTGTTTACCGCAATGGCGCTGCAAAAAGAGAATAAATTCAAAAAATTTTATATGGGATTTCATACAAAACATAACATGAATATTTTTAAAAACTATCTATGAAATGTCTCATTTTACCACAATCGAATAGTTTAAATTTGTTTATGAAGTATTATTCACTAGATATTAAACATAATATACAAAATATTTCATTTTCTTCCGTCCGTAAAACAAATACGAAAATAGGTTAAATTTTTCATACAACTTTGTATGGGAAATTTTGGCAATGTTTATGTTGCTTTTTTGAGCGACTTAAGAATAATATTTTATTTATTACGCTTAATATATAGGCAATAATACTTCATGAGCAAATTCTTCAATTGTGGTAAAATGAGAAATTTCATAGATTACTTTTAAATTTATTCAAGTTGTGTTTTGTATGGAATCCCATATAAAATTTTTGTGATTTTTTCTCTTATCCCCTTTTTGCAGCGCCATTGCGGTAAACACCAGAACAGAAAAATCGCCCTATAGCATGTCGTTTTGTAAGTTTTTAGTAGATGAATTTGACAATATGAATAATGAAAATAGTTCATATATTTTCTCTAAAAACTTTTACAGATATTACAGATATTTTTTTTACCGACTGGAAGTCATCGTTTAAAGTATAAATTTAAGAAATTGCTGGTAAAGTTTCGATTAAAAACAAATATAAATAAATTTTTTAATAAAATTTATTTATTTATTTAATAAATTTTTTTTATTTTTTTTTTTTAGCGGAAAGAACTCAGAGAATATATTTTATATCTGACAGTTAATTATCGGAGGAAAAAAATTATACGATATATCTGATACAACTTTTATTTTATCGCTCCGATTTCTCCGATATAGAAAAAAACACACTCATTATTAGTTTAAATAATTAATTACACACAATTTATATAATGATTAGTTTCGATTCGATTCGATCAAAATATTCAAAATATTCAATCCCTTCAAAATACTGCGATATTGACAGAAATAAACACAGCAATCGAAACAACAACAGAAACAGTAAATCAAATTCAATCTCAAATATTCAATCAAATATTCAATCCTTTAAATAACCACCACCTGTAGGCGACCACCGAAACTTATTTACTTTCAGTCACTAGCTAGGAAAACATTTTCAGTCACTACTTAGAAAAAGTTTCCCTTTCACATATAGATTTTACTATATATTAAAATGACATTTTCGTAGCTTGAAGTAGAAAAAATAAATTATTGTATGAAGTTTATAATGATAATCTTGGCATGTTTAGTTTTTTTATGCTCCACAATGATATAAAGTTGTTATAATGTCTAGGATACGCTATATATAAACACATTCATAAAAACCGGGGCGTTATGAGAGGGCATTATGAATTCATAACGCCCGCTATTAAGACGGTAAAAAACTAAATAAAATTATTTTTACTGTAGTTTTGCTTACAAAATATAAATAATTCTTATTCAATTTAAGCCAGTAAAAGATTTTTACATTCGTTTAAAAATTTTAAGCAACATTTTAGTTATTAAATATTTGTATGGTTTTCCAAAACTATCAAATTATTTTAAACGTCACACAATGTTTTTGTTATACGCTACAAAATGTAGGAAAATTTGTTTACATAGCAACGTACAAACAACAAATAATTATTTTAAACTTCAAAATAGTTATTTTCTTGGCATACTAGGATATATTTGTATTTGTTTTGCATATCAATATAGACTAACAAATTAAATTCTTTCTTAGTTTTTAGCTTATTAAGTGAAGCATAAAATCATGTATGCACCACTGGCGTTACTGGGCATTACGCCCATCAAGCGACATCCATCCCTCGGGCCAGAGGCCCTCGGGATAGATTACGTCGCTTTCCGGGCGTAATAACCTATATAAAGCCCTTGTTACATAAATAGCTATTACAAATTTTCAAAATGTTTTGCGGTTTATGCTGAAGCCCGACGCGAAGCGAGGGCTTTTTTTTAACCAAAAGCGTAATCTTCCTTTCAGCCTGAGTGTATGAACAACGTTTTACGCACAACTTAATTGTAGAATAAATCGTGTTTTGAATTTTTTAAACTCGCTAGACATTTTGAAAATTACTAAACATGCCATGATTTTTTCTATAAATTTCTTACAATAATTTGTTTGTTCTAATTTTATGATTATTTTAATTATTTGACGGGCGATTATTTTACGGGCGGTAAAGTAGACAAATATACCAACGTTTTATATAGCAACGGGTTTTTATTTTATGGTAAAGTTAAGGTGACCAACCGTCCTCCTCTTGGAAGAACAATCCCTCTTTTGTAGGTTCTATCCTTCCTCGGAATAAGTCCTCCTAGTTGTCCTCCTTTTCGATATTTTAAAACTAATCTGTCAATCTCTGTATTCAGAGACTTTTTATTAGTACACAGTCATCTATCAATCCAATTTTTTAGCTAAGTAAGTATGTTAAGTTAAGCTAAATTTTTGTAGCTAAGAATTGGAATTGCTCAATCGAAAGGGTATTGTTTTCCATCATGACAATGCCAGACTACACAAATCTTTGATGACTCGCTAAAAATGAGGGTTGGGCATTTTTAGTGCAGTCAATTTATAGTCCAGTGGCAAGATTGTAACGCCAAGACTATTTCAATTTGTTCTAAAAATAATAATTTTTATTTTCAATTATAATTTCATTAATTTTCTTAAAGGTCGCAACATTTTTATATGCTACTGTTGAGATTTAGTTGCGTCACTCAATTTCAACAATAAACATGTTTGATTTATGTTTTTTTTATACGTTGGAGAAATTGGTGTGCTGGAAAGGGAAACAGAGACGGATAATCTGGTTGTATACAGGACTGCAGCTATACATATATAAAATTATGATATAAAAATAAGAATTTTGATAACCAAATCGATTAGTATATTAAAAATCGATTTGATATTATATATTGTATCAATTGTGTCAGTATAATTTTAAAATTTAAATAGATCAGATAAGTTAAAAAAAAAAAACCTAATAAATTAGTTTTAATGTATGAAAAAAACATTATAATTAAAATAATTAAAAATCAATATTATAGTGCAATTTGTATTGAAAAGTTTTTTTATGATAAATTAAATATTTTCGCGGTGTTATTAAGTCTTGTTTATCATTTATTTGTTATGTACTGTGGTGAAAACTGTCTTCTTTTAGTAAATGGAAAAAATGAGTTAAAAAAAAGAAAAGGAAAAAATTATAAAAATCGAAGGCATGAGTTTAGTTTTTTTAGAAAAATAAAAGTGTGCAAAAAGTAATGTTGTCTGAACGTTTTGTGGTTTTGCTTACACATGCAGTATTAGTAGAGTAGCTACCACGAATGTTGTGTTGGATGTAAAATTAAATCGTGAATTGGATTTAAATGATGATATGTTAAATTGTTTAATACATAAATCGAATGTGGAAGAAGTATTTTTTGATGAATGTTCAGAATTGTCTGACGAAGGAATATTTAGAATGTTTAGAATGCACCGAATTTAAAATTAATTGATATTTCAAGTTGTGATAAAATAATAATAAGGATAATACATTGAAGAAGACAACATAAAGATAACATGGAAGAAAATAATTAATGTAAGCGTTTTTATATTTTGATTTATATAATTTTTGATTTTTATTTGTTTGTTTAAATTATTCTGCTGTTAGCTAATTAATAGTAGGTTTTTATATTTTTCTGTGATATAAGAGATTTTCAGGTGATAATTTGTTTGTGCTAAATTCAGTATTTTTCCGTTTTAAGATAGTGTTTGAGCTACCCGGCGTAATTGAAATCAATGAATAGTTTTCATAAAAGTTCAATTTTCGTTACAAGATGTTGTAACATCACTTTTGACGATTCAGCATACCGATTAGCGTAAAATACGATAGAATCGTCAAAAGTGACGTTACAACATCTTGCCACAGATCTTGCTCCATCTGACTATCATTTATCCCTGTCTTTGAAAATCTGCCTTGATGGAAAAAAGTTTGCCGACAAAAGAGCCACCGAAAATCACTTGACCAAGTTTTTTTAGCGATAAACCATAGAAGTGCTCCTGTAATGGAATCATGAAACTACTTATAACATGACAAAATGTTGTAGATAATAATGACACATATGTACTTGATTAAAATTAATTTTCATTCGAAAATTGAACAAAAAACGACGGGTACTTTTTATATTATCTAATAATCACCAGGCCCTCACCCCTTTTCGTTTGATGATTACCACATACTTTATACTTCGTGAAGCGATTGTCTGATGAGTCAAATTTTTTATCTGCCGTTTTCTTCGATTCGACCGCTTTTTTGCTTCGAAAACTCCGAAAAATGGCGATTTCTCGGGGTCTTGTAAATTTATTAACACAATTTTGTTTTTATTAATAGGGGTGGAAATCTGTTTTAGAAAACGAAGCAAGCCTTGTTCGATAAAAAATTGTCTGCTATTGCAGCGTACGACCATTGACATTTTGACATGTTTGGGTTGTCGGATTCGACAATAGCAGACAAATTTTTGGCGGAAAAGGTTACCATGACGTAATCTTGGAAAACTCTGTAACGGAGTTTTCCAAGCGGAAAAGCGGTCGAATCGAGGTAAATGGCAGATAAAAAGTTGTAGGACTCGTCAAAGAGAGTAGTAATCATCAAATGAAAGGGGTGAGGGTCCGGTGACTAGTATTTACGTTGTACTTTTTCTTTTATTTTTCCGTCCTCCTTTTTATTATTATTATTACACACTTTTATTTAACTTGACTCTTGAGAGCTTTGATGGGTGGAATTTTATGATTCATTTTTCAGTAACTTCCCATTATGTGATTGATCCCAAATTGAAAAGACAAGTTTGTTGAAGCAGTCAGTACGTATTTCTAAAACTTTTAAAGCAAAAAACTTTATAAATCTGAAGAAAAAAAATCAAATTTTTCTTCATTCTAGACCTTAAAGAATTGCACTGAAATCCTCATCCTCTGGTTGACTCATTTTGAGCGAAGGAATTTTGGTAATACTGTGTATATCATTATAATCATAGACATCATACATGTTTGTGTCATTTCATATGGATAAAAGGCCTTACATTATAAATAATGAACACAAAAAAAAATAAAAGTATGACATTTCGTTAAAAGCTTATAGACCTTTTTTCTTAAAGTTCAAATCGTTATTTTGGTGTATTTGACAGATTACATACAGCAATGATAATTAAAAATCAGTTATTATGTATGAAAATATGAAAATCCATAAGATCTGAATGCCCATTTACCGCGCTGAAATTTTGCTCATACTGAGTATCTCATTATAATAGAGGACATATTACACATTTTTGTCATTTTTATATGAAAAAATGGCCTTATATTGTATTTCGAAAATTTTAAATAATTGTTATTTCTTCTAAATCCAGATTGTTTTGTGTTCTCGTTAAGTTTTTTTTACTATAGTTGCATAATTATTATTTTTTCAATACATTTTAATACATAATTAATGATTTCTAATTATCATTGCTGTATGTAATCTGTCAATTACATACAGTAATATAACGATTCGAATTTTAAGGAAAAAGCTCTATAATGCAGAACTTTTTTCCGAAAAAAACTTGACATTTGGGCGAAATCTCATATTTAATAATTTATGTACAACCAAAACCCCCGATATATCATAGCCATACCCATTCACGCCATTTGCAATAAACAATGAACATTGCCATATGCAAAAAATTGGATTAGTGTTTTTGATTAAATATTTTTGAATTTTTTTTATATGGAGTTTTATTTTTCCAGATGGCGTTATGAGCGTTATGGCGATTTTTTGAACTTTTTTATATTGAGTTTTAATTTCAAAATGGCACTACAAGTTCACGATTTTTATTATGCTAAAAAATGTAGACCGGGGGTTTTGGTACAACTTAAAATTAATACAATGAGCAAAGAAACGTACTAAAATTTTACACTGGATGTTTAAATAACGTTATAGTGCAATTAACCTTATTAAAATTACTTTAAATTTCATAGAATATTAAATTTTCGGTAAGTGATTTAATTGCTAGTTTTACTTATGGTGTATTTTCTGTGAAATAATGTGGTTAACTTATTTGTAGGTAAAATTATATAACTAAAAACCAGGGTTGTGCCGTAGACAAAATAGATTACTTTACATGTATAGATTACGCATAGATTACGTGTAAATTACGCGAGATATTTTCGTGTAATCTATAATGTAAACTATTATGTAATCTATTTAACTGATATGTGCATTCTTAACATTTTTAGCAATTAAATTAACTTTTTTCAAGATCGCAAGATTTTGTTTTTGACAATATTATTGATCATGTCTTTTGCGAAAAAATCGAAAAAAATTTTCAGTAGGGATAATACAATATTTCCACATATTTCTTCTTAAATCAAAATTAATAGATTACACCAAATTTACATAGATGACATAGATTACATTACATAGATTACATGTAATGCAATCTATTTTAGATTACGCGTAAAGGAACAACCCTGCTAAAAACTCTAAAATAAAAAAATAAATAAAAAAAATCTAAAAAGCACACTTTTTGAAAAACGAACTAAAAAGTAGAAAATAAATTTTGCATTAACACCAGCGTTATGTCTTTTATAATTATATTTCCTTTGAAATTGTTAGAAGAAAAAATATTTAAATGGTATTTAACACCCCAGGCAAGAAACTGTAATCGAAATCGTTTTGTAATCGATAGTTTCGAATTGGAGAAAAAGAGGCATATCTAATGTATATTGTCATCTAACTCTGATTCAAAAATATGGCGTTTTGACATTTAAAATTGCACATATATTTCATAGACATAGTCTCGCATAACATATGTATTTGTTGATAAATTAAACAAATATAAAGTTAAAATATTGTGAATATAATATAATATATTTCAACAGTAAGTACATTTTTAATGTATATATAAGAAAATATGTATTCTATCTACAGTTATTTTAATTTTATTTTCATCATATAACATAACCTATAGTTTGAAGTTGCAGCATTTATTGATTTGATAAATATATGTATATTTCTATAAAATATTTCTTTTAATGATATTTTTTCTCATTTCAGGTTCACATTTTGATATACATATATAATTATAATTCTAAATACTATTTATTTTAATGGCATTTTTTCTCATTTCAGGTTCACATTCACATTTATATTTTTTTTTTAAGTTTTTGTAATTAGATTTAACAAAAATATGTAAACGTTTTTTATATTATAATAAATAAATTTATTAATAAAAATTATTACAAATATTTTAAATTAACACAAACAAAAATAACTCTAAACTTTCGATAACATTGCCACTAGTAGTTTCGATTTTGTATCGAAACAGGTTTCGATTAAGTTTCGTTTACATGTTTCGATTTGGTATCGATTACAGTTTCGATTTGGTATTGATCAAATATTCGCTTACTAGGGCGAACACGTTGTTCTAAATGTAATCGCTACAGTATCGAAACTAAATCGAAACATGTTTCGACTACATGATTACATGTAATCGATACCGTATTTATTGCAAATCGATTACGTACTACCTGGGACATCTTAGCATAGATGCTAATATTAAATTTTTGACTAATTTAAAATGCTAATTTTCGATTGACAAACAGTTTTCCGTTCCCATTTGTTGCATAAAATAAAAGTGGGTGGCATTCAGAAAGGAAAGAGAATAAACGTTGGTAGTCTCTCTTGTTAGAGATTAACATAGAATACATTTGTTTCTTTTCTATATTAATGTATGCGCCACCCACTTTTATTTTATGTAACAAATGGGAACGGAAAACTGTTTGTCAATCGAAAATTAGCATTTTAAATTAGTCAAAAATTTAATATTTGCATCTATGCTAAGATGTGTTAAATACCATTTAAATATTTTTTCTTCTAACAATTTCAAAGGAAATATAATTATAAAAGACATAACGCTGGTGTTAATGCAAAATTTATTTTCTACTTTTTAGTTCGTTTTTCAAAAAGTGTGTTTTTTAAATTTTTTTTTATTTATTTTTATAGTATGAAAAATGGTCACCTTAGTAAAGTTCAACTTTTCGCCACGATAATTAGAATGTAAAATGTGTTTTACGATTCATTTGTGCGCATAACGTTGTACATACACTCAGGTTGAAAGGATGATTACCCCTTGCTTCAATAAACCTTAGTATATTCTTCTTTCAATCCTTGATATGTAAATAACTATTACAGTTGTTTGACATTTTTTAGCAACATTTTCGTTAATAAATATATTAACTCCAAAACTAGCAAATTATTTTAAACGTCACACAATGTTTTTGTCACACGCTACAAAATTTGTTTACATAATGTAGCAACGTACAACCAACAAATAATTATTTTAAACTTCAAACTATTTATTTTCATGACATATAGGATACATTTGTATTGTTTTTTGCAAATCAATATAGACTAACAAAGTAATAGCCTCGGGCTACATTACGTCGCTTTCCGGGCGTAATAACTTGCAAAGCGCCCTTGGTGGTACATAAATAGCTATTTAGTCCAGTCAATGAACATAAAATACGGCGAAACTGTATAATTCTTATAAACAGCACCGATTTGCACAAACAATTTTATTTAAGTTCTATGTACCCAAATTAAAAATTCAAAAGTTAAAGTATCGAAAATTATTAAAAAAAATTGGAAACTTAAAACATAGAACAAAACACAGAAAATATTCAACAAACAAAAAATAGTTCAATGACCTTTTACTATGGTCCATGGTTTACCGCCATGTTTAATTATATAAAAAAGTTCCAATTTGTTAATGTAATTACATATTTTATTTAGTAATGAAAAAAAATTTTAAGTTTCCAATTTTTTCTAATAATTTTCAATACTTTAATTTTTTAATTTGTAAATTTCAATCATTTTAAGAAAACATTTTACAACTTTTGTGATCGATCGTTAAGAGATAATTTTTTTAAATTTTAATGTTAAGTTATTATGTTATTTGTAGTTTGTACCACGTAAAATTTTTTTTTGTAATTCGGTAATCACAGTGCCGGATCAAACTATTTTGTAAATGGCTCACTCAAATTAAATTATATTGTAAGATAATATTATATTGTAAGATAATAATAAATTATATTGTAAGATAATATGTTCATTTTTATGGCTTTATTTTCAGAAAACTCTTTTATTGCCGGTTCGTATTTTCATAAGTAAGAAATTTCAGATTCAATTGATATAAGAGAAAAGACAACTAACCTAAACAACAACAACTAAACAACAGGCACATGCTCCATCACCTGGTGTAATTTAGAAAAGCTCCTTTCAGCGGGAGCTACTGTTAATGACAGTATCTTGGCTTTAAATAAATTCGGAAAATATCTTGCATGTTTTGCAAATATAGTAGGCGTAAAATTTTCTATAGGAGTTTCAAATATTTTAAAATCTAATCCCTATCCTAGTTTTTTAATTAAAATATTTTATATAAAAAGCCATATCTATCATTGTGCACTGCTCATCCGTAAGAATAAATCGTTCTAATGAATTAATAGCAATATCAATAGAAGAAAAAGAAATTTTGTGAAGGATCTTGGATTTTATATTATATTATCTTGTTTCATTTTCAAAAATCTTTCCTTTGAATTCATCGAAATTTGATTTGAATGCGGAATATTCGAATCGCTCTCTAAGAAACCCGTCAGCTTTTACATACATTCAATAAAATACATTAAAGTTCAGATTTTGTATCATATTAGAAACAACATTAATTTTGGAGAGAAGATCGTTTCACAAAATTAAAATGCAAAGATATTTAAAGCAGCATTATCTTCGAACTCGCCCACATATAGTTAAATAGAAAAAGGAAAACTGCATATACAATTGAGAGTACTGTTGGATGAAAAGAGTTCATTCGACAGCTCCCGTATGATTTCACCTTGGCTGGTAATATCTGACTGCTATTGCGAGTGGTATCTAATATATCACGTTGAATCGTATGTCAATAGCAGCGACAAGAGTATACGGGGCTGTCACGCCGTAGATCAAAAATTAAAACAAATATACAAAAACAAATTGTTGTTTTTTATATAGAAAAATAAATTTTAATTCGCCTAAAAACCAAAACGAAAAAGGAATCGAATTTAAAACAAAACTGAATTTTGGCGCCTTTTGTGTTGGCGCCGGGTGCGGTCGCTCCATTGTACCCGTGGTTTATCCGGCCCTGGGTAATCAATCCAAATGTATACGTACACATTTACATATATATGAAAAACGGGATCTACACATAACACAGGTGAAAAGTCGAAATTTGAACTTGTCCATTTTTGATTTTCTTGAAACTTGGCATATAAGTAGTATGAACATAATAAAAAAGTCGGACAAGGGTTCCGTGAATGTAAAAGAACGCAATATCAAAAATAAATGACATAAAGTTATGTTGTAAAGTCTCGCCAAGGGTTCCGTGAATGTAAAAGAACGCAATATCAAAAATAAATGACATAAAGTTATGTTGTAAAGTCTTTATATCGCCAGACTATGGACGCATAACAGAATAAATGTTTAATCGTAGACGTCAATAGTAAATGTCAATCACATCTCCATTGATCAAAAATGTTACTTGAGCTGTTTATGTTAACTAAAGAAAGATTTAACCAGTATTTTAATGATTTAAATTGTGAATATTTGTTCTATAAATCAGCGTCGAAATATAGGGTGGTATATATACACTTAAAATAGCACTTTTTTATCAATAACTAAAAAACTGTGCATCGCAAAATTCTAAAAAATATTGCAATGTTTCTTAAATTAAGTGCTCTTTCAAATGACACCCCACTCGTTTGGGTCCAAAAAAGTTTTTTTTACCCTCCCCACACCCATCCCCTAAACACACAGAAATATAATTATTTGAGACCTCGCTATAATTGTCATTTAAAGCTTACCAAACTTCCTGTCTTTATGCATTTTTCCAAACTTTTCTGTCAATCAGTGTCGTAACGTAGGGGAGCACGGTGTGAAAGTTTTACTTTTTTGACAATAACTCGAAAACTGTGACCAGTGAAATTCTAAAAAAAATGCATTATTTTTTAAATTAGGTGTTCTTTCAAATGATACCCCACTCGCTTGGATCAAAAAAAGTTTTTTTTTACCTTCCTTACACCCATCCCCTAAACACACAGAAAAATAATTATTTGAAAGTTCGCTATAATTTTCGTTCAAAATATAGCAAACTTCCTGTCTCTATGAATTTTTTCAATTTTTTGTGTCTATCAGTGTCGAAACGTAGGGGGTCGAACGGTCTGGAATTTGCACATTTTTTAGAATAAATCAAAAACTGTGTATCGCAAAATTCTAAAAAAAATTGCAATGTTTTGGAAAGTTTGTGTTTTTTCAAATGATACTCGCTTGGGTCAAAAAAGTTTATTTCTACCGTCCTTACACCCATCCCCTAAACACACAGAAATATAATTATTTGAGAGTTCGCTACAATTTTCTTTCAAAATATAGCAAGCTTCCTGTCTCTATGAATTTTTTCTGTCTATCAGTGTCGAAACGTAGGGGGCGGAGGAACGGTCTGGAATTTGCACATTTTTTAGAATAACTCAAAAACTGTGCACCGGAAAATTCTAAAAAAAATTGCAAAGTTTTTGAAATTTGATGTTCTTTCAAATGACATCCCACTCGCTTGGGTCAAAAAAGTTTTTTCACCCTTCCTCACCCCAATCCCTTAAAAGCACAAAAATATAATTATGTGAGAGTTCGCTGTAATTTTCGTTCAGAGTTTATCAAACTTCCTGTCTCTGTGAATTTTTTCAAATTTTTCTGTTAATTAGGCTCGAAATGCAAGTGGGGGGACCAACTTTTTGTGTCACTTTATTTATAATAATTTAAAAACTATGCATTGCAAAATTCTAAAAAAATGATAATATTCCTAAAATCAAGTGCTCTTTCAAATGACACCCCACATGACCTGGTTTTAAATGATGTTTTTAACCCTTCTCATTCCCACTCCTTTAATAAATAGAGTGATGAGTATCTGCCACTTTTCTATATTTTTCATTAAAAACCTACTCATTTTTCTATCATTCCAAATATATTTTAAGATTTTCTATGAAGTAGGGTCGGAGTTAATCGGGGCAATAAAACATCGAGAAAACGTCATTTTTCAAAATTATACAAAAAATGGTGAAGTGTAAAATTCCAAAATATATTTTTAAATAATGCTAAAATGAAGCCCTTTCATGTGATACCCTACTCGTCTCGATAAAAAAATGTATGTTTTCGAAGGCTTTACATCGTACCTCTTTAAAACAAACAAACACCACTTTATTTATTTTTTAACCCGCCATCTTGTGTGGATAAGTTAGTTTTATAAGCACCTCAAATTTTAAGTTCATCGGATTAATGATTCACGAGATAATCGAAATAATGTGAAAAACACGTTGTACTCTCACCAATAGTGTTCCGTATAAAAAACGGAACCCTAAAAATACAACTTATTTTACAATTTTTTTAAAGTGCATAGTTAAAGCATAGGGGGCACCCTAACATGCATAAAAAATGAAAATTTTGCCAATCCGATGTTGCTTTGAAATTTAATTTGCTCAAAAACGGCTATACGGATTTCAATAAACTGTTTTTTTTGTTTGGTATGTGATTTGTTTTCATTAGAAAAAAAATTAATCTAACGTTTCTGTTGTTAATTTAAAATTAAAATATTAAAAAAATTTTTTTAAAGATGACTCTAGGATCAAAGATCAATTGAATTAAAATATTTTTAGATAGTTCTATCCATATTCTAAAATATGTCAAATTTACAAAGAGGCGTTAATTCGTGCTCTTGAGATATTAAATTTTAAAGATTTGTAGTCCGACTAAAATTTTAATTTGTTATCATTTTTTCGAACAATTTTTATTATCAAAACATTTTAATCATTGAAGTTGAAAACGTGTTTTTTATGAAAAATTGACATTTTCACTCGCGAATAAGTCGAAAAGTATCTTCGACTTCCCGTAATTATTTTCAATGTAACATTTTTCACCCCCGAAAAAGGATGGCATCCACCCAGGGTAAAAGCAACCACCAGCACAGAATCAACTTTGAAGTGTAGGGTAAGTTTAGCATCAATTCAAATTTTTCTGCAAATCGGTGCTGTTTGTAAGAATTATACGGGCAAATGGTTATTGACTGGATTATTTGGAATGAGCGAAAAATTAGTAAGTTTTAATGAAAAATATAGCGAAGTGTCAAATACTCATTACATATATATAATTTTGTTCCAGAGCATGTCGTCAGTAATTGTGACTCCCAATAAACGAATGCTTACACATTCGTCTATTTGTTCGTCACACATACTAATTTAAATATCGTAGGGAAACTCGGTCTTCGATCTGGAAACAATCAATAGGTGTATTTTGGTGGAATTAAAATTAACAAAATTAATCGGCGACATTTTCTAGATCCTCGTTTACATTTATATCAGCGTCGGGCGGGATTTATTTGTTCATGTATTTTTCCCTTTGAAGATAGGGGTAAGAATGGCCAGTGCAGTGTTTATCATCTGCCAACCGGATTTACCGGATTACTGGTAATTTTCAACAGTCGTTGAATATTTGAATTAAATTAGTTTAAATGCAAAATTAATTATTTTTTGATAAGTTATGCTAAAGCGAACATTCTTTAATTCCATAGACTAATTTGGGCAAACAATTAAGACAGGTTGAACAAGTCAAATCCGGCAGAACTTTTCTATATGAAACGGCATTTTCTTATCTCACAAGTTCATGCAAACAATGTCGCACACTTACATAGCAGTAAGCTGTTCACAAGACAAGTCAGATGCTATACTACGACGGGTATGACAACCTCGTGTTTTCCAGTCCCTTGTTAGTGTCATACGAGTTAACGTAAGATATCACATACCACTGACAATAGCAATGAGATATCACCAACCAATGTGAACTCTTATAGCGTTGGGGAGGATGAACTCTATTCAGTCAACGGTAGCACCATCTATCCTATCATGAAATATTGACATATGTTATATTTTAATATGTGATAGGATTTATTGTTTACTTATCCATTCTTTAAAAAAATAAAAAAAATTTCGTCCACCGACACATTACAACGCATGTTGTTGTGAAACCTAGGTCTTAAAAGGTTTATATGTGTTGTTTGCGATATATCGTAATTCCTAATAAACACTTACAAAAAATCCTCTATCCGAGAAGTAAGTTAAACATGGTTGATAGTCAGAAGGAATCAAAATTTAGGTCTTTGGTTTTTTCCATACCAACAGTTTTTATACAAAAACTGTCATTCTATTTTTAAAGAAGACAAGTTGTATTTTGTTACTATACTTTTCTTAAAGGTTACCCTGTTTATAGCAAATTAAAGGTATATATTTGTTCTATAAAATTCACCTTTAATTATGATTCAAAAATTTAAAACCCTGTTTAAGATATACATTTTGCTGTAGTTGTAAACTCTCACTCTCGTCAGATTAGTAGTCCTGTGTGCTTTTCAGTTATTAAAAGTTAATCATTAAAAATTATTATACAAATATCTAATCCTTGTGAAAAATGTGTAAACCAACTAATATATTTAGTTATTCATATTTATTTATTTGTTTAAATTTAATTTTGTTAACTGAACAAAATAATAATGAAATAAAAAGTACAGTTGAAATGTATTTTGATAATAAGTTAGCAGTACTTCGGGCAAAACTCTTAAATAATGGAAATAATAAATTACTTCGTGATGGTGAGCTAAATTAATTTTTTTGGTTACGTTATTTAGTGTTACAGTTATTTTTGTGTGCAGCAGTTTTATCCACTAGTAATTCTTTAAGTGTTCTCTCTATATTTCGGTAGAAGATCCAAGTTTGCACTAACAGATTTTGTCTTGACCTATTTTATCAACAACTTTCTTTTACGTTTGGAACGCTTTTAATGTCCGAAGACTGCACTACTTTATATTGTTTAAGTTTCAAGGTTTACCTTTACAAAGTAGTAAAAACAAATAAATTTATGAAAAGGTTGTATTTGATTTCTAAAGTGAGCACAAATATTCAAAAGCATCAATTTAGGTTAGATAAAGAATTGGTTAGATTTTGTATACAATCGTGTAGGAACAGCAAATACCACAAACTTGAATAAAAATCGATGAGACTAAAAAACTTAAAATAGCTTAAGCTTGTTGACCTTAATTTAAGTAAACTAGATTGGCAAACTTGGATATTTTAAGAAAGCGGAATTGTTTTAGTGTGTTGGGTACCCTAAAGTTTAATCAGCTGAGCTTGGAGTTGAAGGTCAATTCCCAATAAGGTAATGGTTTCTCATCAAACCACAGTTTTTAAATAAACCGAACGTCGCCCAATATGGTTTATCATCTGAAAAGCAATCTATTCTGGTAAAAATAAATAAAACATAATTGAATGATCAAATGTAACTTAACCTGAAAACTGATTGAATTTTTCAAATTAAAACAAGTATGAGGGTGCGCTTGTTGACAGCCTGCAATAAAACATGGGTGGTACAAATAGGTACAAGGAGTTGATTTTAATTTGAAAATACTTTCTAAGGGAATTCCGAAAGGTTTAAAAGCAAAAAAAAATATGTCTGAAATGAACATCTGCTGGGAAGATATTTTGTAGAAGATTTTAAACTTTTCAAATTATATGTTCTTATTTTTAATTAATTCTATAAAACTCAATTAGGTATATTGTTCAAGAAAAGAAGTGAAAATAGCAACGATCTTCTCAAACTGTTTTTTATGTTGATTAATTCTTGAATTAAGCCACTGATGTTTATACTTTAGCTTTGTACTGCATCTTTCTAAGCGTAATATGCGCCTGTTAAATGCGTATTATGTGTATTATCTTTCTATTCTAAGAACAATGTATTGGATGTTCAACTGATAAACTGTTTAGCTGTGGAATAGGGTTTATTTTACTGAAAGTTTTTAAAATTATCAGCTAAAACAACAATGCATTAAACTGAAGAGCTATTATGTTGGCTGGCTGTTTTTAGACACTTTTTGGCTTTTGCCCATATCATTGCAAGTTGGTCTTTACGGTCCATGTTGAGACTTTCAACTCTGCAAATCAACTAGGTTTGTTGAATTCGGACCGAAACTGCTTAAGAAAGTTGGAGATAAAGCGTTCCGACTTTTTGCATCGTTTCGTACAGTGTTGCATCACTTAGGTATCTACGGAAATGCTCTCTTGAAACCGATTGTTTTAAGTGATAAAATTACCGACAGACGTAAAACTTTAGGAGGGAACTACGTATCTCAAAAAATTTTGCATGGTATTAGTCCTTCTCAGTTTCACCATAATCGGATTTTGATCCCGTTTTTGGACGGTGGTTTTAATTGAGTTCTTGACCAATTCAAAGAATGATTTGCAATTAAGTATTTATTGATATCTTTTTCGCTAAGGAGTCTGTAACAGAATTTTGTTGTTTAGCACGTACCTCCACAAGCGTAATATAATAAATGCAGGTTTCGCTTCCGAACTATGTTATTTTTGAGTCAGATAACATTGAATTTACACTCAAAAGTGCATCTTAGCTGTTTGATATAATTTACTTTTACTGACCTATACCAAAATTACATTATGTATCAGTAATCGTATATTATTTTTCATATCGTGAATGTAATACTTTAACTAGATAAACCGTCATTATTTAAAATTACCGTTATACTTGTCTAATAACCTCTGCTAGAGTTCTTAAGAGTAGATTCAATCGTGTATTTTTCTAGAATTAAAAAATGTAATGCTATAAATAGATCCGCTAAGGTAACTTAAATTCGATCAATTTTAAGTTACCATAAGAATACCGCCTAAAAGTATCAAAACCTTTATAGACCAAGCTCCCACGACACTTTAGTCTACCTCACATTTAACCTCTGTGACATGTGCTTAACTTATAGAACCTATATCAGGAAATATCTATCCAGAGGCCGACATTCTCATTTACACGTTAATTAATATTTTTAATTAAGTTTTGTAATCACTAATTACAAAAGCCTACTTATTTGGAATGCAACCTCGCTTAAATTTCTTGATACATTTGAGACTTATTTATAATTTAAGAAAATTTTGGTCTGTCTTGAGATTTTTCTTTTTCTTTTTAAGTAACCTGGCAGACCTAATTGAATGGATGAAAAATTGATGCCATAGCTACCCCACATGTCACCTCGCTGAAATTTCTTGACATAATGGAGACTTTAGTATAGTTACAGAAAACTTTGGTTTGCCTTGAGATTTTTGTTTTAAGTACCTGGCAGACCTAATTGAATGAATGAAAAATTGATGCCATAATTACCCCACATGTAACCTCGCTGAAATTTCTTGACATAATTGAGACTTTTGTATAGTTACAGAAAACTTTAGGCGGCCTTGAAATTTTTGTTTTTAAGTACCTGGCAGACCTAATTAAATTGATGAAAAATTATTATCTCATTTACCTCACATGTAACCGTCGTATTTTTATCTTTAATCTTTTAATCTTTAAAATTAAATATCTCAAGAACACGAATTAACGTCTCTTTGTAAATTTGATATATTTTAAAGGAAGGTTAAAACTGTATTTAAAAAATAAAAAAAGTTAAAATTTAATTGATTTTAAAATTTTTTGTTAATGGAAGTTGTTTGAAAAAATGAAGAAAAATTCGAATTTCAGCCGTACTAAAAATTTTTAAAATTAAATATCTCAAGAAGAAGAATTTTAGCCTCTTTGTAAATTTGATATATTTTAGAGTAAGGATAGAACTATTTTCAGAAAAAAATTAATTAAATTCCAATTGATCTTTGACCCTAGCGCCATCTTTAAAAAAGTTTTTTTAATATTTTTATTTAAAAACTAATTATAAAAACAGTAAATTAATTTTTTTTCAAACGACTAATTAATCATCTATCAAACAAAAAAAAGTTTGATGAAATCGGTATAGCCGTTCTTGTGCAATTTAATTTCAAAGTTACATCGAATTGGCAGAATTTTCATTTTTCATGCATGTTGGGGTGCCCCCTATGCTCAAACTATGCACTTTTAAAAAATTTTAAAATAAGTTGTATTTTTTATTTTGTCCATACTACTTATATGCCAAGTTTCAGGAAAATCAGAAATGGTCAAGTTCAAATTTCGACTTTTTCACCTGCGTAGATCACGTTTTTCATCAATAATGCATTACACCCGAAGTTTGAGTTTTAGAATGGTTCAGTAATAATTTTCAATCATTATTTTTTAACATTTTATTGATAATAATTTCGGTGATACATTGAAAATTTAATAATAAACAATTTTCATAGTTATTATAATAATATGGAACATTCTCACTATACTGCTATAATATACATGCATAAAGAGTTACATAATAGTATAGTACATATCAAGAACTGCAAATAGCATTTTACATGCGAGGGAACATATTGCACACGAGACGCATAGCGACGAGAAGGTGCTCGTGAAGGTGAGCATGTAATATGGTTTGCAGCTCGAGTTTTGTTATATACTTTTTCTCTGACTTTTTTATAATGCAGAAACGTATAAACTTACTTGAAGAAATTAACTACTACCCGGGTAAGAAAAAGCTAAGGGGCCAAGCCTGGGCCAAGACCGCACCATAGCTTTTGGGTGTTGGGCCAGGCTTGACACTTTCAAACGGTCCAAGCTTGGGCCAAGTCTGGCAAACCAGACTTGGGCCATGTCTACCAAACCAATTTTTACCCAGGCCTCCTTTAAATGTGAGAAAAGAGGTTGTGGAAAGGGTAATATATATGAAAATAATGATAAACATACTATGGCCTGTACATGTTTACAACGTATTAGACTAGTTAATAACGCATAATATAATAAACTGAACCTTGGTTCAGTCTAGGCATTTACAACTGGCCCAGAGCTGGCCCAAAGCTAACTCAAGGCTTGGCTCGCCAATGCTGGACCGAGATTGGTCCATTGTTTAACATTGGCAGCTCCTATCCGGGTAATTAAAAATTCAATGCAAACAATTTACAAATTGTAGTAAACATTGCTTTATTCTGTGTCACAATGAATTCAAATATTTGATTTACATTTGATTTACGATTGTATAAATGTATAAAAGGAATTTCTGACTCAAATATGATTTCTGATCCCAATATTTTCTCTTTAAACATTAAGGCGGATCTTTTATTTTTGTTAAACGCTGTCAACATTTCATTTTTACTGTAAATTCTAGTTTGTAAACAGCATATTTTCCTATAACTGTTAGGTAATATATACATATTACGTAACACTTTTCCTCCTCATTAAGACTGTTTCCGGTTTCTGTTATTATAGTTAAATTTTGACTTTTGTAAAATATAAATCATTCCCTCTCTTAAAAAAATTAAAAAAATGTATTATGCCATACGGATTCTATTATTATTTTTTGAAGTTTCAATTTGTCATTCTGCAAACGTCATTCGACAATACGGATTCTGTTATTATGTTTTGAAGTTTCACTTGTGTCATTCTAAAAATGTCATTTGGCATTACGAATTCCGTTTTTATTTTTTAAGGTTTCATACTGGCATTCTGTTCTCATTATTTAATCCAAATAAAATATTCAATTTTATTATAATTGGTAAGTTATTTCGGTCTAAAAGACCTAAGTATAACATTCATGAGCCAAAAGTGAAATTCTTACCCCCACTTTTTTGGCATTTCTTGACGTTTTAGGACCTAATGATTCTAAAAAAGCAAAAATAAATGTATGTCTGTCTGCCGACCGGCCGTCCGGCCGGCCGTCGTCATTACCTAGGCTGCAGGGAAAACCGCTGGAGGGATTTCAAAAACTTTTTTTCTTCTAAAAATAGGTATACTCAAGGGACAGGCCCGAAAGGACACTGTGTTCGATAACTGTACCGGAAGTGTGTCAAAAAAATCATCAAGTGTGTCAAAAACAGCAAATTTTCATAGTTTTAGCTTAAAAAACGTTCATTTTAAGTGATTACGAGTAGGAACATTAAATTTGGAGAAATCTTGATGGTAGGGATTGATATGTGAGATCAAAAACTAGATTATTGCATTACAAGTTTGTTAAAAAAATGTGGTCAAGTGTGTCAAAAGAAAGATTTTTATTTATTTTTTTACCCAATTTTTTGAAAAAAATAAATTTAATTATTTGTTTGAAATGGATTTTTATTATTATTTTAAGAATTATGACATTATAAGTTTGTCAAAAAAATGTTGTCAAGTGTGTCAAAAGAAAGATTTTTATTTAGTTTTTTACCTAATTTTTTGGAAAAAAATTAAATTAATTATTTGTTTGAAATGAAATTTTATTATTATTATAGAGAACTATGGCAATATCAGTTTGTCAAAAAAATTTTGTCAAGTGTGTCAAAAGAAAGATTTTATTTAGTTTTTTACCCAATTTTTTGGAAAAAAATAAAATTAATAATTTGTATGGCATGAAATTTTATTATTATTATAGAGAATTATGGCATTATAAGTTTGTCAAAAAAATAATGTCAAGTGCGTCCAAAAATGATTTCATTTATTTTTTTAGGCAAGTTTTTGGAAAAAAAATGTAGCTGTTTTTATGACGTAAATGTAATTGAAAATGAAATTGAACATGGAAATTTTTGAATTTGTTATAGTTTTTGCAATATTTTTAGAATTTTGGAAAAAGTTTTAATTTTTGATTTTGTAAGAATTTTTGGAATATTTTTAGAATTTCGGAAAAATTTTAAATTTTATTATAATTTTTGGAATTTTGAAAAAGTTTCAATTTTTGATTTTGTAATGATTTTTGCAATATTTTTAGAATTCTGGAAAAGTTTGAATTTTTAAAAATGTTTGGAATATTATTGGAATTTAGAAAAAGTTTAAATATTTGATTTTATTCTAATTTTTGGAATATTTTTGGAATTTTGAAAAAAGTTTGATTTTATTTAATTTTTACAATATTTTGGAATTTTGAAGGAAATATGAATTTGTGATTTTGTTATATTTTCTCGAAACGCTAAATGGAGAGGTTTTTGAGTAGTTTGCTGATTGTATCATCTTTTCACTAAATTATGTTAATTTATGATCTTTTATATTTTTCCGGCATCGTATTGATGTTTCGTGTTAGTTTTGTAATAAATTTCTAAACAGAGATTTAAAATACATATACTTTAGCAAAAAGTTATGTTTGATATACATCGCTGCCCAAAACTAAAAACCATGTCCTCATAAAAGTTTTTTGCCGAAAACTATATCAAAAGCCTTAACCCAGACCGAAGTCTTGATATCTCAGAGCTGTGAGATTTCAGCCCCTCCATATTTTTATTTTAAAATAATGCATAATTCGTGGTTCCATTTTTGTATAATAATAATAACAACAAAATAAATTTATAACTATATGTGTTATTATGGTTATCCATATTATTCACTGTTCGTGTGCTTTTGTCACTTTTGAATTAAGTTTTTGTCGTTGTCGTTAAGTTTTTGTTGTTAACTTTTTGTCAATTTTGAATTAAATTGTTACTATAAGGAAGTATATTATTATTAATAAAATAAAATTAAAAATAAACAAAAAATTACATTATTATGAAACTCGGAAACAGTCTAAGTAATGCTTGTTGTAATAATCAATTTATGTGTCATGGATAGTGTGATGTAATTTATAATTTACTATGATAGAAGCAGAAAAAAGAAATTAATATATAATAGATTTTTTTATTACAAATAATTTTACTATCGATATTATTATCAATAAAATATCAAAAAATAATCGTTGAAAATTGTTGCCAAACCATTCTAAAAGGCTGGTGTAATGCATTACTCTCGCGCGCGATATCGTTTATTAAAAATAGGCCATATTTATTAATGTTTTTCGCCAGGACGACACGTGTTTTCTTATTCGACAAGATGTACTCTTTTATTGACAAAAATCTGGTGAAGGCTACATATGAGGTAAATAAGCTTATAATTTTTCATCAATTTAATTAGGTCTGCCAGGTACTTAAAAACTAAAATTTCAAGGCCGACCAAAGTTTACTGAAACTATACAAAAGTCTCAATTATATCAAGAAATTTCAGCGAGGTTACATGTGGGGTAACTAAATAAGTCTCAAATGTATCAAGAAATTTACGCGAGGTTACATTCCAAATAAGTAAGCTTTTGTTATTAGTGATTACAAAAATTAATTAAAAATATTAATTAACGTGAATGAGAAAGTCGGCCACTGGATAGCCGATAGATATATCCTGATATAGGTTCTATAAGTTAAACACAATGTCACAGAGGTTACATGTGAGGTAGACTAAAGTGTCGTGGGAGCTTGGTCTATTTAGAACACCAGAAAATAGCATCGAAAACATTAATTTGATCAAGCAGTCTTTGTGGTTTTGTTCAACTTTTTAAAATATATATTTTACGCACAAATGAATTGTAATAGTATATTACATATCTAGAGTTGTAAATAGCATTTTACATGCGAGGGAAAATTTTGCGCACGAGACGCGTAGCGTCGAGTGCAGTATCTTCACGAGCATGGAAAATGCTTTACAACTCGAGATTTGTTATATACTTTTCCTACGACTTTGTTTTAATGCCCAAACACATATAATTACTTGAAAAAATGAACTACTAATTATAAATAAAATGCAAATAGTTTACAAATTGTGGTAGGCTTTGCATTATTCTGTGTCAAAATGAATTGAAATATTTAATTTTTAAAAATCAAATTTTTCTTTAAATAAAAATTTTTCTTTTTATTAAAAGCGTGCGGTAATATATATATGAAAATCCATTACCGCACGCTTTTTTTTACTTACCGCACGCTATTTGAAATAATCAATTTACATGTCATGGATAGTGCGATGTAATTTATAATTTACTGTGATAGGAGTAGGAAATAGTACATTATATACCGAGGTGATAAAGAAAATTTTCTACATTGAGGTGGATATTAATTCGCGAGAAACGAAGTTTCGAGCGAATTAAGCACCGAAATGGAGAAAATTTTCTTCACCGAGGTTTATATACTATTTTTTTTACTACTTGATGTAAAAAATGCACTAAAACTCTTAATTATTCACAAAATAAAATGTCAATTAATAAGCAAATGGTGAATAAATAAACATTTTGATTTGGTGAAACATTGTGTATCATATCATTGGATTGCGTATTGGATATTTATTATTCAGTAGCCCTATTCCGGTAAATCGTGAAATAGGAATTGAGAAATAAATTATAGCAATTTTTTCATAACTAGTATTCTGTGTCGCGGGAAATAACAAATTCGTATTAGAAAATATTTCTTTATTTCATTTATTGCACTTTTTTCTCAATTCTCAATTCCCAGGGAAATGCCGGAATAGGCGTACAGGACTGCTTAGTTAGAAATTTATTTTCAATGAATTTTCTTAAAACTATATAAAAATCACATATGCTTTGCATTAAAAAATATAGCTTTTATTTATTTTTGACATGAATTGAATTGAATTGAAAATCTGTTCAATATTGTTGAGCCAAATTTAGAATTTTTTTAGTCTACAACTCACAACTAAACTAAATTTCAACAGAATTCTGTTTAACACGAAATAAAATTTCAAATAAACTAAACTATAGTTGCAAAGAAGTTTTTGCATTCATTCATTATTTATTATTATTAAAATAAAATCAAAATGCTTATTATTTTTTAATATATTATTATTATTTTAGGAAGAAACTATAAAAATTCAAAGATGAACTCAGTTAACAAACGAACAAAAATTATATTTTCATTATTTACTAAGGTGCTAAAATACTTATTATTAGGTGTGGGGAATAATTATTAGTAACCTTAGCTGAGAAAAATAACTTTTGTCTTGGGTTTTTGAGTAAATAATTGAAATTTCTCATGCAAGTAGTAAAAAAAACATATTTTACAACCTATAGTAGAATTTTTTACCAGCAAATACGAAAATTGGTCGTTGTGCGCATATTCATATGCGCATGTTCGAATATTCAGTGTCTCAGAATAAAATATTAAAAAAAACTGTTGGGGTCCCATTGAAATGGACAAAAAAAACTACAAATTAATAAATTACTATTGAAATTCAACCAATTATAATCGAAAACCAAAAACTAGTAAAAATATTAATGATTTTGTAGGCAGTATAACAAAATGTTGATAATTAAAAATAATTATAATAAAAATAACGATGCATATTGCCTATGTAAAAAAATGTCACAACAAACAAATGGTACGAACTAGGAGTAGAAATTTAACTAATGTAATCGTTTTCAAAACAAATTTATCCCAAAATAAATAATACATCTCTGTTTTACTTTTTTTCTCATTTTTTATCTCTTGCTGCGTGCTATCTGTCAAAAATTCATTGATAAAAAAATTCTACTATAGTTATCGTGGCTGAAAGTTGAACTTTACGCCCGTTAAATAAAAGCCCGTTGCTATATAAAACACTGCTATATTTTGCTAATTTACCGCCCGTAAAATAATCGGCCATATAAAATAGTTAAAATTATCATAAAATTAGAACAAACATAGTATATTGTATATTAAGAGCAGAAAGTATTACATTGCTGCTCGTGCATGAAAATTACAATCATGCCAGAGCAGCAATGTTACTTTCTGCTCAAAGTATACATACTATTTTTTTAACGACTGCCGACACATACGATTAAAGTTGCCAAGGAGGCATTTATTTGTTTTTTAAAAAATGTATCGGACGTCAAGTTAAAATTTTATATTAAGAAATTTAAAATTTATACAGAGTTTAAATCTATTTTTAAATAAAAGTAATTTAAAATGAGCAGTAGTGATGAAAGTGATATAATTAGCACTTCACCTCATATAAAAGAAGCAGCCAACAATTTAACTTTAGATCTATTGCCTGAAAAAGCTTACCTATTATTTATCAGTTGGTGTAAGAACACAAAAACAGGATATTTTTATGCTGAAGATGTGTTTTTGGTATATTTTGGACAACTATCGCAGACAAAAAAGTCTTCAACAATGTGGTCAAATTATTCAATGTTAAAATCAACATTCATCGTTAAAGAAAATTTGGATACTAGTAAATATAAAAGATTAATGTCTTTTTTCTATGATAACAAATGAAAAGTATATTCCACTAGTGTAAAAAGAATAACAAATTGTAGTTGCTATGGTTTTTCATATAATTTTACAAAGTATTTTAAACAACGCAACCATGAAAAAATAGAATATGCATTTTGAATGTTTTGTGGTCGATTTCTAACTTTATAATTTATAGTTAATGTCGATTATATATATATTATCATAGAAAAAATTGCATTTCCTTGGCGAGATAAAAACGTTTTTCGTTCGTTAACATGTCTCACTCGACGCTAGCGCATCTCGTGAACAAATATTTACTCACGAAAAAAACAATGTTTTCATCTCTTGTAGGAAAATATACTATTTTAAAAAAATAGTCCTCGGGTTATAGAGCCAAAAAATCAAAAGTGTTTTGGAGAGAAGAAATTAATAAATTTTAATATTATGTCTTTGTCCATTATGTCTTTTGTTTTACTTGTGTTTTTACTTTCCGCTTAAGAGCAAAAACAATTAAAAAATGCTAGCAAAAGGCAACTTTCTCTTTTAACCTGACAGATAGAAAACATTATATTCTATGACAGTCGTTAAAAAAATAAATTGTTGTATGAAGTTTATAACGAAAATCATGGCATGTTTAGTTTTTTTACAAATTTTCAAAATGTTTAGCAAGTTTATAAAATTTAAAAACTGATTTATTTAACCATTCAGTTGTGCATTTGTGCGTAAAACGTTGTACATACACTCAGGATGAAACGAAGATTACTCCCTTGGTTCAATAAAAGCCCTCGCTTCGCATCGGGCTTCAATATAAACCGCAGGCGTAATCTTCTATACTTTCAGCCCTCGATATGTAAATAACTATTTTCTACGAATTACATCGAAAATTAATTTATTATTATTTAATATAATTTCAATATAATTTATTATAATTTCATAGCTGCATATGTTTACTTTAAAATTTGTGAAAAACAAAAAAAAAGGTGGTTTTTTGAGATATGAGCTTTGAAGTAAACCAAGGTGTTACGCGCCGCCTAGCGGAAAAGAGAAAAGTTATTAATTTTAAACTTACTTATTTCAATTATTCAATTATTTTTCTTTTTACTTGCAAAAATATACTTAAGTCGGATGAAATTTGTGGCACCTATTCACAAAACATTGACACCATTACCAAAACTACGTGAAAAATTCTCAAAAATTCAACCGCGCATAACTCCGATTCAGAGTACACAAAAAATAAAAGCAGAAATCACTTTTTTCCTTTCGTCAATACCAACAAAATATCAAAATTTCAGATTTTTGAAAAATCAACATAAAAATGTATGTTTTCAAAATAATAGCCGATACATGAAAAGTCTATTTCCAAGCAGGCTTATATTTCCCCGTGAAAATTGATTTTTTCTATTAGTGTAAAATCATTTTCCCTAATTAACAAGTTGTAGTTGCTATGGTATTTGTAATTTTGTAAAGATTTTAAATTAAAGCAACCATGAGAAAATAGAAAATGAATTTTTTTAACTACTAACTTGAGAAATCGTCATTATTTACTCGAATACCCCATGAGAAGTAATTTTCCTCAACCTAGGTCAATAATAATAACAAAAAATTACCTAAGTTTAATAATGACAAATTTTCTTTTATTTTTAATTGAAATGAACAAAAAAACACAAACAAATAATAATTGCATGCCTTTGTTTCGTTTTATTTTAACTAAACTTCCAGGCATACTTGATATTTTAAGATATTTAAAAAATGCAATGGAAAATGACTAATATCAAAATCTAATCAACGCAAATATGATAAATATGGAGGGGTTCAAATCTCACAGCTTTGAGATATCA
Organism: Diogma glabrata; assembly: GCA_963693315.1. Classification (NCBI taxonomy): domain Eukaryota; kingdom Metazoa; phylum Arthropoda; class Insecta; order Diptera; family Cylindrotomidae; genus Diogma; species Diogma glabrata. The sequence continues at coordinate 127,013,220 of OY856187.1, forward strand.
AGACTTCGGTCTGGGTTAAGGCTTTTGATATGGTTTTTAGTTTTGGGCAGCGATCTATATCAAACATAACTCTTTGTTAAAGTACATGTATTTTTTTATCTCTGTTTAGAAATTTATTACAAAACTAACACGAAACATCAATACGATGCCGGAAAATTATAACAGATCATAAATTAACATACTTTAGTGAAAAGATGATACACTCAGCAAACTACTCAAAAACCTCTAAATGGAGAGGAACGTTTCGAGAAAATATTACAAAATCACAAATTCATATTTCTTTCAAAATTCTAAAAATATTGTAAAAATTAAATAAAATCAAACTTTTTTCAAAATTCCAAAAATATTCCAAAAATTAGAATAAAATCAAATATTTAAACTTTTTCTAAATTCCAATAATATTCCAAAAATTTTTAAAAATTCAAACTTTTCCAGAGTTCTAAAAATATGGCAAAAATCATTAAAAAATCAAAAATTGAAACTTTTTTCAAAATTCCAAAAATTAAAATAAAATGAAAAATTTAAAATTTACCAAAATTCTAAAAATATTCCAAAAATTCTTACAAAATCAAAAATTAAAACTTTTTCCAAAATTCTAAAAATATTGCAAAAATTATTACAAAATCAAAACAACAAACTTCTTTCAAAATTCCAAAACTATTTCAAAAACTATAACAAATTCAAAAATTTCCATGTCCAACTTCATTTTCAATTACACAGTTAAAAATTGTTCGTCTTTTGTAACAGCGTTTTTGCACCGCTATAGGTCGTATCACAATGGTTCGTTCAATGGCGCGATTTTTAATATTTTTCAAGAAAAAATATTTTGACGAACGCCCGTATGTTATTATTTTTTTTCAAAAATCTTGCAAGCGTTAGTTTATTTAAACCTCGTCTCGTTCGTTAATTATTAAATGAAATTTTTTTAAAAACCCCTTTTGGGACGTTTGGCTTAGCGCTGATTAAAATACAATTTATAGATCATAAAACGTTCGTTCCTTGTTGTTATACAACATTGTTCGTTTAATTGAGAACTACATTATTTATTGTTGCTATTTTTGGTTATAATAAGTATTTATGGTTCGTTAATCTGGCCGAATTAACATTTATTTTTATATTAAACATAGAACACGTTCGTTTAAGTTATAAAACAGAGTACGTTAAATTCAATATTTGAATATCTTTCGTTCGTTAAATCGGTCCGTTTTTAATTTTAGAGCATACTCGCGAGATTATTGTCCGTTCTAGTCATAAAACAAAGTTCGTTAGATAATATGTGTATGTGACTATGGTTCGTTACACTATCCGAGTATTATTGCACCGTGATTGGTTTGTACTTAACCTGTTAGTTGGACTTATACCACAAAGTTTGTTGGAGTAAATTTTGGGGTATTTTTCGTTCGTTCAATGGATAGACAATTGTTAGTTTATGATGCCTCATGACGGTAATTGGGCAGCTGCATATAATTCTTAAGATTGGATGAACATATAAAATATATATAAATATGTAAACTTATTGTTGGAAACTTATTGAACCTTTGTTAAAATTTAATAAAAAACTGTTTAAATTTACGTTTTGATTGTTTATAAACAGGCACTGTTTATGTAAATCTCTAAATCTGAAAAATAAAAATGAAAAAACACGCATTTCTGTAGAAATTTTTTAAAATTTTATTAATTTTATAAAATATTTACAATATGTTTTTGTAAATAGAAATAAACTATAATCTAAAGATTGTATTTATTTGTTGCTTAATGCTTTTCTCAAATCCATACCTCCAGATCTATTAGTTGTTTGAAAATGCTTTAGAACTTAACTACACCTTTTTCAGGCTTTGATAGCCAAATCTGCTTGGAAAGTAGGCTTAGGCATTCAAAAGCCTACACTGAAAAAATATTGAAGTCAACCTCACCCCGAAGTAAACAATTTATTATTAAAACAAAGGAAAAAACACTGAAAAAAAATGTTATAATATCTGTAAAAAAATATATTTAATTTGCGAATTTTTGTAATGAGTTGGCGCTAATAAACACATTATTATTCTTACGAATAGAAGTTCATGAAGTATTGGTCAAAGTTATCAATTAATAACTATTGTGTTTATAAATTTCCCGAATTTATTTATGAATTCCGGTTGAAAATTTTATAATCATGTTCATACTTTCAAAAATATATTTACTAAATATATAAACATACAAAAAAAACGATTATTCTTTTATAAATACTGGTTTATAGTATACATAAATGAGTTATCAAACGATAAGCAGATGTTATAAATATTTCGTATTATTTATGAAAAAATTTATAGATTTCACGTATAATTTGGTTATAAAATTTTATAAACAGCGTTTATTGAATCTTTATGAATTTTGTTTTTTTGGAGTGTACTTAGAAACAATTTCACTTTGATTGCAACTACTACAATTACAGATTTGTCCTGCCAACAGAATGAGGTTGATTTTACATATAGTTTAACAGAAGTTGAATGAAGTTAATAACAATTTCCATGAAAGAAATCAACTTTGGCCTTATATTATATATTTTTCATTTCAAAATTTAAGTATTTAACATTGGTTGAACTACACCGTTCTAAAACCTGCGCAGGTTTTGAATCGATTTCAGAGTACGATTCGCCATATCCGCGATGAAGTTGACCATCTTATATCGTTTAAAAATCGAATATTTTATTCAGTGCGTCAAGTTTCTAACAAATTAAAAATTTGCTAATGTTGAAAATATAATAGAAACATATGGATGGGCTGAAATCTCAAGCTCTGAGATATTAAGACTTCGGTTTTGGTTAAGGATTTTGATATAGTTTTCGGCATAAAACTTTATTGAGGACATTGTTTTTAGTTTTGGGCAGCGATGTATATCAAACATAATTCTTTGTTAATGTATTTTTTATCCCTGTTTAGAAATTTATTACAAAACTAACACGAAACATCAATACGTTGCCGGAAAATCATAACAGATCATAAATTAACATAATTTAGTGAAAAGATGATACAATCAGAAAAAAGAAAATATTACGAGAAAACTTCGAATACTTCGAGAAAATATTACGAAATCACAAATCCATAATTCTTTCAAAATTCCAAAAACGTTGTAAAAATAAAATAAAATCAAAAACAGTGTGAAAAAATCTAAAAATATTCCAAAAATTATTATAAAATCAAAGATTAAACTTTTTCCAAAAATTCTGGAAATATTGCAAAAACTCAAAATCAAAAGTCGAAACTTTTTTCAAAATTCAAAAACTATTTCAAAGACTAACATATTCAAAAATGTCCATGTCACATTTACGTCATACAAACAGTAAAAGTTTTTTTTCAAGAATTTTTTTTTCAAGAAATTGGCTAAAAAAATAACTGGATCATATTTTTAACAAGCTTATAATGCAATAAAATTCTCAATAATAATAATATCATGTTCATTACATTTCATTTCATCCACATAACTAATTTTACTATTTTCTAAAAACAGAAATGAAAATCATTCTTTTGACACACTTGACATTATTTTTCGGCAAACTTATAATGCCATAATTCTCTATAATAATAATAAAATTTCATGTCATACAAATAATTAATCTTATTTTTTCCCAAAAATTGGATAATAAAATAAATGAAAATCTTTCTTTTGACACACTTGACAATATTTTTTTGACAAACCAAACTTATAATGCAATAATCTAGTTTTTGGTCTCACATACCAATCCCGACCATCAAGATTTCTTCAAATTCAATGGTTCCATTCGTAATCACTTAAAATGAACGTTTTTTAAGCAAAAAATATGCAAATTTCCTTGTTTGACACACTGGACGATTTTTTTGACACACTAACTGTACCAAACACATCGAACATCGAACACATCGTTCGTTCGCCTCTTTCCATTGAGTAAACCTGTTTTAAAAAAAATTTGAAATCCCTCCAGCCGTTTTCTAGATTTCGTCAGTTGTGACGAACGGCTGGCCGGCCGGCAGATAGATATACATTTTTTTTTTTTGTTTTAGAATCAGTAGGTCCTAAAACGTCGAGAAATGCCAAAAAAGTGGTGGTTAGAATTTCACTTTTGGTTCATGAATGCAATACAATACTACAATTTTAATCAAAATTACCTTTCAGAACATCCTTTTGTGATATAAATGGTCATCCACTTTCATTAATTTAGTTAGGTCTAAATTGTTCTGTATCGTGGGGTGGATATTTACTTTATGGTTGATGTTTACTGTGTACGTTTCATCTTGACAACAGGTTCGACCAGTTGCAAAATAATATTGGAGTTTTCAGTGACTTGTCGGACAGAGCAAGGTGCATAACTAACATCAAAATTTACAGGGGTCCTGTTCCCGAACACATAAACGTGATTTAGGAACATATTATGAAGTTCGTATTGCAAAATATTAAACGGTAACGGTAACGATTTTACGGAAAACGAATTTCACAATATGGTATAAATCCACCAAATTTTTATTTGTGTATTTAGCAATATAAGACAATGTTACATCAGTTTGATGTTATGCAATACAAATTTCACAATATTGTTAATTATTCCATTCCACATTTTACGCACGAGTTCTTTTGACACAATTCGAATTATTAGTGCCAGATATATGGCCACAACACAATCTAGTGATAAGAACGGCAGATAATTTTCATATCACCTAATATCACCCCTTTTCAAATGAAGGAACATCATTTTTTCCCGACACTTATCTATACACAAAAATATTTGTACACATTTTATTTATTTTTATAGTCCACAAATTTATTAGTTTCACTGATAAATTAAAAAAATTGGTACACCAGTTTCCACATATGTATTTTGTTTTTTTTTCACTTATTAGTATATTTTTTTTAAATTAATACTATATTTTTAATAATTTTATTTAAAAAAAGACCAATTTAAACGCGATTGACAAAATGAATTTATGGTATGTCGCCATATGTCACAATTTCTTTATACTAAATAAATCTCTGATAGAAATATATTAAAAATCTACGGAACGAACGGAGCAGTATTTACATGTTTTACAAACGGAACGTTGATGTAAAAAGAACGACCCACTGTTCGTTTATCATATGTTTGTAGAACTTTTTTATGATACTATAAAACGTACAACAGATCGTCGCAGTATAAAAATAGTGATTGCGTACATTTGGTGCGTTTGTTCGTTAAAATCTGAGTACCTGCATGCGCTAAATAATTTGATTCGGTAAAAATAACAAACAAACAAATTTTTTAATTTTTAACGAACCGTTTTTTTACAGAACGACCGTGCGTGAACGAACGATTTTTTACTGTGTACATTTACGTCATAAAAACAGCTACATTTTTTTCCAAAAATTGGCAAAAAAAATAAATGAAATCATTTTTTGACGCACTTGACATTATTTTTTTGATAAACTTATAAATGCCATAATTCTCTATAATAATAATAAAATTTCATGTCATACAAATTATTAATTTTATTTTTTTCCAAAAACTTGGGTAAAAAAATAAATAAAAATCTTTCTTTTGACACACTTGACAACATTTTTTGACAAACTTATAATGCCATAATTCTCAATAATAATAATCAAATTTCATTTCAAATAAATAATTAGTTTAATTTTTTTCCAAAAAATTGGTAAAAAACTAAATAAAAATCTTTCTTTTGACACACTTGACAACATTTTTTTGACAAACTTATAATGCCATAATTCTCAATAATAATAATAAAAATTCATGTCATACAAATAATTAATTTTATTTTTCTCCAAAAAATTGGGTAAAAAAATAAATAAAAATCTTTCTTTTGACACACTTGACAACATTTTTCTGACAAACTTATAATGCAATAATCTAGTTTTTGATCTCACATACCAATCACGACCATCCAGATTTCTCCACATTCCAATTGTTCCTACTCATTATCACTTAAAATGAACGTTTTTTAAGCCAAAAATATGCATATTTCCTTGTTTTGATACACTTGACGATTTTTTTGACACACTTCCGGTACAGTTATCGAACAAATCGTCCTTTCGGCTCTTCTCATTGAGTGTACCTATTTTTAGAATTCAAAATTTTTCAAATCCCTTCAACCGTTTTCTAGACTTTTCACAACCGACGACGGCCGGCAGACAGACATATATTTTTTTTGCTTTTTTAGAATCAGTAGGTCCTAAAACGTCGAGAAATTTCAAAAAGTGGGGGTAAGAATTTCACTTTTAGCTCATGAATTTAATACTTAGGTCTTTCAGACCGAAGTAATTAGTGTTAGTAGTTAAAAAAATTCTATATATACCTCGGTTGAGAAGACTAATATAGACCTCGAACATTATATCCCTCGGCGCTACGCGCCTCAGGATCTAAAAGTTCTCGGTCAATAATAGCTTACTTCTCAACCTTGTTATATAATGTACTATTAAATGTTATGTTGTCATTTTTTAATTGAATAATTTACAATAAATATCGTTTATATTTATACTATCGTAAAAAATTGCATTTTCTACGCAAGATAATCGTAGATTATACACCAAGGGAGAGAAGTGCATGGTTTTCTCCCGAGGTGTGTTTGGAGCCGAGGACGAAGCCCAAGTGCTACATATCACAGAGGGATATAACATGCTCTCTCCCGAGGTGTATATACTATTTTTTGCACCACCATAATATAATTATGATATTGAAAACTAAATCTAATCATTTAAAGAGAACGAAAACTATAATTTTTAATGTTCATCATAGTCGGCGGTTTTTATATAAATTTGTTTGAATTTATCGTAAAAAATTAGCTGTTTCTATAAAAGCTTTCATTGTTGTCATGCTTTGTTATATTTTACTCCCTAGGGGGTAAAAGATGCAATCCGCTCCCGCAAATGAAAGAGCGGAATTGAACTTTATATACAACTCGTGCAAAAAAACGTTTTTCGTTCATAAAATTGTGTTTACTCACGACAAAACAATGTTTTCATATATTGTATGGGAAAAATATTAAGGGCTGAAATCCCACAGCTCTGAGATATCAAGACTTCGGTCTGGGTCTTATGATTTTGATATAGTTTTCGGCAAAAAACTTTTATGGGGACATGGTTTTTAGTTTTGGGCAGCGATGTATATCAAACATAACTTTTTGTTAAAGTACATGTATTTTAAATCTCTGTTTAGAAATTTATTACAAAACTAACACGAAACATCAATACGTTGTCGGAAAATTATAACAGATCATAAATTAACATAATTTAGTGAAAAGATTATACAATCAGCAAACTACTCAAAAACCTCTCCATTTAGCGTTTCGAGAAAATATTTCAAAGTCACAAATTCATATTTCTTTCAAAATTCCAAAAATATTGTAAAAATTAAATAAAATCAAAAATTCAAACTTTTTTCAAACAAAATTCTAAAATTATTTCAAAAATTATTACAAAATCAAAGATTAAAACTTTTTTCAAAAATTCTAAAAGTATTGAATAAATTATAACAAAATCAAAAATTGAAACTTTTTCCAAAATTATAAAAAATATAATAAAATCATAAATTTAAAATTTTTCAAAATTCTAAAAATATTCCAAAAATTCTTACAAAATCAAATATTGAAACTTTTTCAAAATTCCAAAAATATTTCAAAAACTATAACAAATTCAAAAATTTCCATGTTCATTATATTTACGTAAACCAACAGCTAAATTTTTTTTTTACAAAATATTGTCTAAAAAAATAAATGAAATCATTTTTTTGACACACTTGACAATATTTTTTTGACAATGTTATAATGCAAAAAAATTCTCAATTATAATAATTTCATGTTCATTATATATTTCATTTCATACAAATAATTAATTTTATTTTTTTCTAAAAAAATAAATGAAAATCATTCTTTGGACACACTTGAAATTATTTTTTTCACTAACTTATAATTCTCAACAATAATAATAAAATTTCATGTCATACAAATAATTAATTTTATTTTTCCAAAAAATTGAGTAAAAAATAATAAAAATCTTTCTTTTGACACACTTGACAACATTTTTTTGACAAACTTATAATGGAAAAATCTAGTTTTTGATCTCACATACCAATCACGACCATCCAGATTTCTCCACATTCTTTTTTCCTAGTCATTATCACTTAAAATGAACGTTTTTTAAGCACAAATTATGCATATTTCCTTGTTTTGACACACTTGATGATTTTTTGACACACTTCTGGTACAGTTATCGAACACATCGTCCTTTCGGCTCGTCTCATTGAGTAAACCTATTTTTAGAAAAAAAAATTTGAAATCCGTCCAGCGGTTTTCTAGATTTCGTCGGTTGTGACGGCCGGACGGCCGGCAGACAGACATACATTTTTTTGTGCTTTTTTAGAATCAGTAGGTCCTAAAACGTCGAGAAATGCCAAAAAAGTGGGGGCAAGAATTTCACTTTTAGCTCATCTGTGTAATACTTAGGTCTTTTAGACCGAAGTAATATACTAAACCATTACAAAATAGTACATTATATACCGAGGTGATAAAGTAAATTTTCTACATTGAGGTGGATATTAATTCGCGAGAAACGAAGTTTCGAGCGAATTAAGCACCGAAATGCAGAAAATTTTCTTCACCGAGGTTTATATACTATTTTTTTTACTACTTGATATAAAAAATGCACTAAAACTCTTAATTATTCACAAAATAAAATGTCAATTAATAAGCAAATGGTGAATAAATAAAAATTTTGATTTGGTGAAACATTGTGTATCATATCATTGGATTGCGTATTGGATATTTATTATTCAGGGCTGCTTAGTTAGAAATTTATTTTCAATGAATTTTCTTAAAACTATATAAAAATCACATATGCTTTGCATTAAAAAATATAGTTTTTATTTATTTTTGACATGAATTGAATTGAATTGAAAATCTGTTCAATATTGTTGAGCCAAATTTAGAATTTTTTTAGTCTACAACTCACAATTAAACTAAATTTCAACAGAATTCTGTTTAACACGAATTAAAATTTCAAATAAACTAAACTATAGTTGCAAAGAAATTTTTGCATTCATTCATTATTTATTATTATTAAAATAAAATCAAAACGCTTATTATTTTTTAATATATTATTATTATTTTAGAAAGAAACTAAAAAAATTCAAAGTGAACTCAGTTAACAAACGAACAAAAATTATATTTTCATTATTTACTAAGGTGCTAAAATACTTATTATTAGGTGTGGGGAATAATTATTAGTAACCTTAGCTAAGAAAAATAACTTTTGTCTTGGGTTTTTGAGTAAATAATTGAAATTTCTCATGCAAGTAGTAAAAAAACCAAATTTCATATATGTACAAGAATTCAGGTTACTTTGATTTTCCAAAATTTTTTTTATTTTAATGGTTGAAAATTTTAGTTGTACATATTTGTATATTGTGAAACAAACAAAATTTGTACATTCGATAGTAGTTGTACATTCACATCGAAAACCCATACGCACTAGTAGCACAATATACTATTTTGTTCATTTGAGAACCGTGTTAAAGCGAAACCATTTAATTCCACCACCGTGCAATCCAGACAGTATTTATGTGTCTTAAATTTTCGGAAATAGTAGATTAGAATTTCGTTAAAAATTATAAGCGATATATGTACCATGTTTGAGTTTCACCCATTTGACCTCGATATCTAATCCGGAAATTTGTATAATAAATTGAAGAAATTTTTGATTTTTTATGTTCGTTAAAAGTGCAAGGGATTGATCTACAATAACATTTTTGCATCAGTCAAATAAAATTAAAAATAACAACCGACAAAAAAATCATTAACAGGCGTTAAAATGATTGTTTTTCTGAGTTTTATTATGATACCTATCGCATCGATTGGACGCCTTCACACTGACCATCTACAAACCAATCGATCTCAAATTACAATCTCAGATAAAATGGAAAAGTTAGTTGTAATAAACATGTTGTTTCAAATGAGTTATCTGTACATTCGTGGTCAATTGGATTGATCATCATTTTATTGGTGGTCAATTGGATTGATCATCCTACTTCATGCTTAATTTCCTTGCGTAATACCACTCATTATTTTCTTTTAATTTTAGAATATCATTGGGAATTCGATCCATCTATACATCTTAACTGCAGGAATGTGACAAACATTAAAATAATTCAAACAGAAAATTTCGTATTTTTACTAAGCGAGTTTGACTTTTACCACCTTAGGATAGATGGTGGTAATGCTTTTAATGAAACCACAATAGAATTTATAGGAAATCTAAATGGAATTTCGAATGTGGATGAAATGCAAATTGTTCAGGTAAGTTAAAAGGAACCGGATAAAAATTAAATATTGTATTAGAAACCTTTACACAAAAAAACTTAATTAAATGAGCTAATTAGTGCAATTAAGAAAGTTTTGATAGCTTCCATTAAGAAATTAAGACCACACTTTATACAAAATTAAATTAACATTTTATAGTTTTGCATTTTTAAATGTAAATTAATTATTCATCGAAAAAAGTGTTTTTTCAAATTTATGTTTGAATTAGATAGAAAAAAATCTGTATGCAACTCGGCTTTCGTATCAGCTCCTTTTTCCACAGGATTAATAAATAACTATTATTATAACATTTCAGGCGGTTGAATGGAATGATTTTATCATTTTAACTATTGCTTTGACGGACCATTTCATTGTGTACCATACCAAAATCGAAAAAAATGAATACCAATTGGAACCAATCGAAAAATTTCGATTTGATGGTACTCCAATAAAAATTAATTTCGTTAGAGATGTACCAAGTCACTTTAAACTTAGTAACGAAAATGCCTTCTACATGATTGTTGTTAATCGACTCAACGATAGTAGTCAGCTATTATTATATAAATGGCGACAAACACATTTTACGCGTGAGTTTCATAAAACTGTTATATCAAGTGATGACTTTTTTGTGTATGAAACCCACCAGAACTTTACCCTGATAGTTGTAATCAACTATAACAAATCAATAATAGAGGTTTACAAAAGTGATAGTAAAATAATTTCATTTAACAAAATTCAAAAATTAGACTGCTCTAATAATTTAAATGAATTTTATTTGGAACTTTATCCATATCAGCTCTTGGATGATCAATACTTTCTCCTAACAACAAATACCAGATCTTTAATTTATAAATATAATAAAGTTAACAAAAATTTTAATTTATTTTCCAATAATGATAAAACTATAATGTTGTTTGATGAATTTACCTACAATTTTCATAAAAACAATCTAATAGCAACGACAAACTTAAATCAAATTAATTTATATTTTGATGCCAACCTACAACATAATAAAACAATAAATTTAAATCAAAATGAAATTCCAAACAAAATATTGGTTTATAACAATAATAAATTAAACAAAACGTCATTAATATTGTTTATAATTCAAAATAACTCAAATGAAATTTTTATAAAATTATTAAGCTCAAATCATAAAAATAATACATACGTTCAAGAAACTAATAATAATAGAATTGATACAATTGACGAATATGAAAATCTATTAAAATGTTTTTCAAAATTAAATACTTTATTATTTAATCAAATTGAAATTCTATCAAATTTAAACAACAACTATTTACAGTTATTAATAAATGATAATTTAAAAAACCATAAAATAAATGAAATAAATAGTTTAAATGTCATTTTAAAAAATAATAATATAAATAATATGAATGTAAATCAAAAACTAATATTAAATGGTAATGAATTATTGAATCATATTGCTCAAGCACAAGTAAAAATAAAAAGTTATGAAAATTCAAAATCAATAAAGAAACGCGATTTAAATAATCAAAAAACCAATTTAACGAAATCATCTGTAATTAATATAAAATATTTGAAATTAAATGATAGCATAACTAATTCATTATTTCGAAAAAATAAAAATAATAATCTATCGGGAAATATACGAGTAAGAGATAATTTATTTTTAAATAATAATTTGGAAATAGGAAATAATGAAATTAATAAAATTAGTTTAAACGATTTATATTTGATAAATAACACAAATAAGGATATAAAAGTTTTTGGAAGAAAAAAAATTAATAGATTAAAAGTTTTTACAAATTTAAACGCAACTAAAATTAATAATAAAAATATTGATGAATATTTAATAAATAATAGTAATAATATGAAAATTACTGGTGATTTTGTGACCAGCAGTTTGGTGGTGGACTTGATCAATAATATCAAATGGAACGAATTTTATCATAATGTTTATCGGAAGGATGAAAACTTTGTAATTACCGGTGAGCTATATTTATTATATTTTAGTAATCATAAATTTATATTATTCCTTTATTTTTAGGTAACCTTATATGTAAAAAGCCGATCGGCATTAAATATCTTGATACAAAAACTGTTAATGATATTCCAATAAATGAAATGGTTACATTGACCACAGCTCAAGATATATATTCAAATTTACATATTAAAAAGTTTTATACACGTAAAATCGAAAGGGTTAATTTAATAAACGATATAAACTTTGATAAAAATCATTTGCTTGGAATAAATGATACAGAAAAAATTATCCAAGGTATGTAATTTTTGAAACAGAAAATAGCAAGACTTATTATTCGTGTCACGTTAATCTATTTACAAGTAAAAGAGGAGAAATATTAGAAATTCAGAAAGTATTCCACTTAATTAGAAATTCTAGTTCGTGAAAATATCTTTTTTTGAAGTATTTAACATATATTTCAATTTTTCATAAAGTAAATGTTCTATGATAATAAATATTTATGATAATCAAAATTAGGTTCGCAACATAGCACATTTTCCTAGTTTTGACACAGAGTGGCTCAAAATATATTAAGAAATTTAGAAACCAGGCAGCTTTAAAGTTAAATTGTGCTCGAATGGATTAACCGATTTGAACAATTTTGTTTGTTTGTGAAAGGTGCCAAGTACGGCTTTATAAAATTTTTTATGAAAAAATAAAACAAATTGAAAAATGGGACATAAGTGTTGCAGAAGTAACAGCATGTACGCGGGACCTATAAGATACATTGCAACAACGACTTGATTCTGCTTTTATCCCGTTGTTTTGTTGAAACGAGTTAACTATAACAGTGTAGCTATAACTATAGGGTTTTGCTAGAAAATATAAATTGGACACTCTTAATTAGTTATATTTTTGAAAGGAAGGGAAAGGATACTCTTCCACATTATATACTTCTCAAACGAAAAATAAATGGTCACCTTACCTAATGTAGTAAAGACGCAGAATATCAGTTTAAATAACTCAAGTTTAAATTATTAAATCATAAAAATTGGGAAAGCACAGACTTGTCATATGTTGCTATTAGTAAATATACCTTCCAACAAAAACAGTTCACTTGTTTTTAGTAAATGGGATGGAAGTTAAAAAAAATTTCAAACTAAACATAGTTTACAAGAAAAATTTCCCTAAATAAAACCCAAATTTTCCTATAGATTTTGACCTACTAAACTGAACACGAATATCATATTCATTTTTTAGTTTAGCTCTTGTTTTTGAGATATTCGCGAAACATCAATTTTTTTGGTGAACAAAATGGTTATTCCGGTTTTTGGATCGCATATTTTACAAAACAAACAAATTTTATATATTAATAAAACAAGTGCATAGTAAAGATACTAACAAACATTTTGAGTTTTTATTTTTTGAAAAAATCCATCAATGATTCTGGAAGTTATACGCGAAATAAGTTGAAAAAAAATCAAAAATTTATGTTAAATTTTTCTATATTCAACGCCATAAATTTTGAACAAACAATGATTGTAAATTTTTTAAATTTCTGGAGCCTACAGTTAAATCAATCAATCCTTTCCTTTAAGCTAAAAATCACGAATTTTGGTGCAGGTTGCACCAAGTTATTCAGGTTTTTCCAAAAAAATCAAAACGCAAAATATAGAAAAAAAAATTTTACTATGAATAATTTCAACATAATTGATTTATATATGAGTTGTTATGCAGATTTTCGAGTTAAAATTGCGAGTTTGGTCAAAACCTGGTCGTAACACAACGTTAAAACGTTAAATGAACATTTTCTCTATTGTATCATATTGCATGTGTTAAGTTGCAGCTGACATAACTATTTTTCGTCATCCACGATTTATCTTCATTCAGTTTTATGCCAAAGTAATGAAGGTATGCAATTCTTAAATATGGAGTGATTTTTAGCAGGATGTATTATGCAAATTCCACAAATAAAACAAAATGAATTTGGACTATTTTTTCACTTGAAACTTCTTGAGAAGCCATTTAAATAAATTTAACTTTACTCTTTTAAAAGAATTCTTAACTGATGTTTGAGAACGACTGAACTTGTAAAATATTATTTACGATGCGGCACAAAAAGAAAAGAAAAATACATAAAAACGCGGTTGAAATAAGGAAAACTCAAAATGGCTCGCAGTTTTTTTTCGAAAATCTGTATAACAACTTAAATATAAATCAATTATATTGCAGAATTTAAATTATTCTTAGTAAAATAAATTTTTTTTCCAAATTTTAGTTTTGCCTTTTTTGGAAAAATCTGAATAATCTGGTGCAACCTGCACCAAAATTCGCGTTTTTTAACTTAAAAGAAAGGGAATTGAATTTACCAAGGGTTTCAAGAAATTAAAAAAATTTACAATCATTGTTAGTTCAAAATTTATGGCGTTGAATATGGAAAAATTTTTAACAAACATAAATTTTTGATTTTTTTTCATCTTTTTTCGAATGTAACTTCCAGAATCTTTTATGGATTTTTACAAAATAGCTCAAAATGTTTGTTAGCATCTTTACTATGCACTTGTTTCATTAATACATTGAATTTTTTTGTTTTGTAAAATATGCAATCCAAAAACCGAAATAACCTTTTTTTTCCCGGAAAAAATTGGTTTATCGCAAATATCTCAAAAACAAGAGCTAAACTAAAAAAATGAATATGATATTCGTGTTCAGCAGATCAAAATCCACAAGAAAAATTGGGTTTTAGTCAGGGAGATAAAAAAGATCAAAATTTGTAAACTAGTGTAATATATTCAAAGCTTTTTCTCGGAAACAAAAAATAAAGCTTGTCTGTAATTTTAGTATGTTTTGTGTAAATAATAAATCTTTAAAATACATATAATAAAAGAAAAGAAAAAAAAGTATTATTTGGAATCGCCATGTTTGAGAAATTAAAATTAAATAAAACATTATTTTTTTTTATCAGTGGAATAATTTTATAAAACCTTACTTAGTACCTTTCAAACAAAACAAAATTTATTCAAGTCGGTTAATCCATTCGAGTACAATTTAACCTTAAACTTTCCTGTTTTCTAAAATTCTTAACGAATTTCGAGGCACCCTATGTCAAATTAGGGAAAATATAAAAAAATAAGTACTTCTATGTATTAAATTTGTTACTATATTAACGATTACTAAAGTTTCAATGAAATCAGAATTGATCTGATTTTCCATCTATAACGGTTTCTGATAAGCAGTGATCTACGGGCGATTTACTTACTTATGCCACGCAAGTTTGAAATATATCACTGGAAAACGACTGAGAAACGTTTGGTACTTGATATTTCTTTGATATATTTGGCACTTGATATTTCTAAGGCGTTTTACAAAGTATGGCATAAGAACTTTATATGTATAAGTTGGGTAGTTATATGGTTTAGAAGAGGAAGGCATTTCATGTTTTGTGTCTTTTTCTTATAGAAACAATGTGACGTTGATTTCATTTTTAAAATATTGTACATAATACATATGTCTTAAATTGGGGTTGAATACAATTTTGTTTTGTATTTCATTGCGTTTATTTTATGTAGAATCGTAACAATATATTCTGCTTTTCCATTTTAATTAGATTTCATAGAAAAATCTACTTATTGCAATGTGCATCATCTTGGAATTTCGGAAAAATTTTGGTGCCAAAGGACTATATATGATAAGCGGGACGGAAAAATAAAAAAAAAATTATATATATAACGTCAAAGTAGTTGGTAGAAGTCATCGTAGTTTAAAAAACTTATTATTCACAAAATTAAAAGACCGCATCCCAACAAAATTTGAAACAAATGTTGTTTATAAAGTTTCTTGTGATTGTGGAGAAACTTTTATTGGTCAAACAAAACAATATATTTTCAAAAGAAAAAATCAAAAAAAAAAATCAAAAAAAGAAAAAAATAAATGTGTATGATGCAAAAAAAAACAATATTAATCAAAATAAAAGTACTTTATCAAAGCACTTAAAAGATACGAATCACTAAATAAGCATGAATAATGTTAAAATAACCTCAAAAGAACCAAATTATCGTAAAAGAAGTATTTTAGAAATGACCCAAATTAAAAAATGTAGAAATTTAAACAAACAAAACGACACGAAAAATTTTATAAAATTAATTTAAATTTTTTTTTCTTTTAACTGTTTTTTATTTTTTATCAAATCACCTTTTTTAAAAAACCTTCAGTTTATAATAATAGGCGCGTTCCATTGAAGATCAAACTTACTCAAATTTGCTTTGATGTACTCTACCTCGAACAAGTTGTGTAGTTGAAAAGCAGTATATTTTTCGATTATATTTAGATCGGCTATAAACTTGTTTTGGTATTTTTAATAATAAAATGGACCAGTCAGATCTAAATATCAGCACAAAATAAACAATCTTGATAATAATAAAATTGTAAAATAAAATAAAATTTCCAAATTTTCAGCGTTCCATTGGTGATCTACTCAAAAGCTGCTTTGAGTAGCTATTTTCAATTTTGTTCCAAAGGAACGCATGTAATGTTTGTTTTTTCATTTCATTTAATTTTTTTGTACAGTTGAAAGCAACTCTACAAAAAAAATTGAAAAAAAAAATTTCCTACAACAAAAATTAAATGAAAAGATTGTAAATTGTTGCAAATAAACATAAAAGAAATAATTTTTTCCCTAAATTAAAAAGGAACTAACATTAATATGATATTTCTTATAGTTAGTTGA
The DNA here is from genome assembly GCA_963693315.1 of Diogma glabrata. Lineage (NCBI taxonomy): Eukaryota > Metazoa > Arthropoda > Insecta > Diptera > Cylindrotomidae > Diogma > Diogma glabrata. Next base: position 127,030,184 of record OY856187.1, read on the forward strand.
TTTTAAGTCAGTTAAAAAAACGTTCCAAAATTGCATAGTTGTGGGTTTGCTCATAAATAATTTTTCTACTACCCAACTTAAAAAATCTACTTTCGATGTTTGTTCATTGCATCGAAAAATTCTTTTTTGTAACACATGCGTACAAAATATTCAATTTTGTACTAGAATAGAATAAAAGAAAAAACTACTTTTCGCCACATATGACTAAAAATATTTAGTGCACGGGCTAGCACGCCGCCTGCATGTGAGATTTGTAGTTAAATCTATCCATATATCTTTCTATATATAATATTTTTATAGCACTAAAATATCAAAATAATATTTTAAATAACTTACCATATAGTAAAAACAACTTAAACACATTGCATCATTGGAATTGCAAGAAAAAACAATTTATTTAGGTCTTTAAAGTTTATTATTTTGACAGCTTAGTTGGATTCCTATGTGTTGTTTTAGTTGGATTCTTGTGTTTATATTTTCGAACTCGAATAATTTACAAATATTACAACAAAGATGGCGCACTTTAATTATTTAAAAAGTTTAAATTTGTTTATAACTTTGTTAAATAAAATAATTAAATGAACAATTAAATAAATATTTATAAATTTTACGCACTTGTTACAAAGAATACTGTGTATGTGTATTACTAGTGCGAATGCGTTTTCCAAACGCTAGTTATTTGCCGCAAAACTAACTCTTGTTTGGAAAACGCATTCGCACTAGTAATACAATCTACTATTTTGTAACACATGCATAAAAAATATTCAATTTTGTACTGGAATAGAATAAAAAAAATATTCAATTTTATACTAGAATAGAATAAAAGAAAAAACTACTTTTCCGGACATATGACCACAAACTATTTTGTATGTCTGGCACGCACGCCGCCTGCATGTGATATTTGTAGTTAAATCTATCCTATATATAATATTTTTATAGCACTAAAATATCAAAATAATAATTTAAATAACTTACCATATAGTAAAAACAACTTAAACACATTGCATTATTTGAATTACAAGAAATAGTTATTTACATATCGAGGGCTGAAAGTAGAAAATTACGCCAGCGGTTCATATTGAAGCCCGACGCGAAGCGAGGGCTTTTACTGAACCAAGGGCGTAATCTTCATTTCAGCCTGAGTGTATGTACAACGTTTTACGTACAACTGCACAACTTTATTGTAGTATAAATCAATTTTTGAATTTTTTAAACTCGCTAGACATTTTGAAAATTATGCTAAACATGCCATGATTTTCTCTATAAACTTCATACAATAATTTATTTGTTTGTTCTAATTTTATGAATATTTTACGGTTAATTTTTTACGGGCGGTAAAGTAGAAAAATATATTAATATTTCATATAGCAACGGGATTTTATTTTACGGATGTAAAGTTCAACTTTCAGCCACGATAACTAGGATGTAAAATGTGTTATTTGGATTTTCAAAGTTTACAATTTTGGCAGCTCTTAGTGGGATTACCATGTTTTTTTAAAACTCCGTAGTTGGATTCTCATGTTTATTTTTTCGAGCTAGTATAATTAACAACTATTACAACGAAGTTGGCGCACTTTAATTATCAAAATATCTTAATTTATAACTTTGTTAAATAAATGATTAAATTAACAATTAAATAAATATTTATAAATTTTATGCATTTGTTACAAAAAATAGTGTATATTACTAGTGCGAATGCGTTTTCCAAACGCAAGTTATTGCAGCACTCCCTACGGTCGTGCTGCAAACTAAACCTCTTGTTTGGAAAACGCATTCGCACTAGTAATACAATCTACTATTTCGTCACCAGTGATAAAAAACCTACACAAATTACTTTCGTACCTAGTGACGAAAGCAATTTTTAAAAGCCATCTATTTTCTAATTTCTAAACTAGAATAAATAATCCTAAAACACCCGTTAAGAGAGTCAATTGATTGAATGAAATAATTTTGTTAGTGTTAACTTATTCTCTTGGGAAGATGACGTTAATTTATTTTTGAATTATTTACGGACAATTTACATTAAAAATGTAAAAATAATAATAGTTAGCTAAATAATATTCATATATTCTTTTTAAATAGTATGGTTACAAACTATTAAGATATTTAAAGTTAGGGATAAGATATTTAAAAAAAAATATTTCACTATTTATTAAGAAAAACGAAAAAAATATTTATTTACATAAAATAATTTACGTTGTTTTAAAATATATCAGAAATTTACGCAACGTCATCCCCATACAAAAACTAAATCAAAACTGTTGTTTTTATTTTAGAAATAATAATAAAATTTTTAAATTTGATTTTGTTTATTACAAGCCCGTCTTTATTTATAAGCCTAATAGACGCGAAATGCGAAAAACAATAAACCTTTAAGGATGTATTATTTAATGATTTTAAGGACTTTATAGACCAAATAGAATAAAAATATAAAATTTTGTAGTGTAAAAAGAATAAAAATATGTATATGTATAAAGTTGACGAATTTTTGTACGAAAAGACAATCAGGCTTGTAACTAAAGACGGTTTTGTTTATGATACAAAAATTGGATAATTTATTCATATTGAGTCATCTATATTTTAATAGCAGAAATATAAATTTAAAGATTTTAATTGGATGTTTGTATGTTTTAAATTTTGAATTGTATGTAATTATAAATGAAATGTTTAACAATTAATAATAATTTTTAAAAAAGTAGTAGAAAAAAGTCTTCTACTCGCCGAAATCATATAAATATGTTGTTTTCGGCATCGTTGAAGAATATACTATTATTTTTAAAAGTCCGTTTGATAATTCTGTTTGTAATTATTATTGTTTATGTAAACTAATCTGATACATCAAATTCTACTTGTACACAAAACTGTCTGATTTCGAAATCTACCTATTTTTAGCGGATATGCCTGCCGCTTGGACTTTTTTTTTAATCCGTATTATTTTCCAGATTTTTCATCCAAATCTTTGACACCAGAAAAGGCTTGGTCTTTCTATTTAATTCGTTTCGAGGTCAAGATCAGGAAATTACAACAAATACCAATTAAAATGCAATATTTAAAAATATACTTTTTACTGTTTATTTTTAATTTTTTATTTTATTAATATTAATATAATCTTCCTTATAGTAACAATTTGAATTTTATTTTTATTTAATTGAATATCGATTTCGACTTACGTCATCCTCAGTTCTTAAATTATTATTAAAATTTTTGCTTAAACTATTACTTATATACTATTTCAACTGCTATTTTTTATTATTATGTCATATATTTTGTTAGTTTTAGTGTTGATTTTATCATTTAAAATGTTGTTATTGTTTTTATGTTTATATATTTCTATTTCTTCCAATCTATCTAGATGTTGTCCTTTTCTTTTTTTATGTAATATGGTTAAATTTGTGTTGATATTAGTATATTTGTGTTTTTCTATTTTTAAATGTTGGGCATATCTGGATTTTGGAACTCTTCTGTTAATTTCATTGGTGTGCTCAATAAATCTTTTTGTGAAGGACCGCCCCGTCTGACCTATATAAAATTTAACAGTGAATAATATGGAAAATTATAATAACACATATAGAAATACCAATTGGTTAATTTTAGGTTGCAACTTTCATTTGTTATTCATCCTCTTTTCTTTGATTTCTTTTCTTAAACGTTCCTTAATTCTTTTCATTATTAACTGACATAAATATACTTTTAGATTAATTTTCTCCTATTTTATTACCTAAACAGTTGTTGAGAGTTGTATCACGGTGAACGTTACACTGAACACATGCGTACAAAATATTCAATTTTGTACTAGAATAGAATAAAAGAAAAAACTACTTTTCGCCACATATGACTAAAAATATTTAGTGCACGGGCTAGCACGCCGCCTGCATGTGAGATTTGTAGTTAAATCTATCCATATATCTTTCTATATATAATATTTTTATAGCACTAAAATATCAAAATAATATTTTAAATAACTTACCATATAGTAAAAACAACTTAAACACATTGCATCATTGGAATTGCAAGAAAAAACAATTTATTTAGGTCTTTAAAGTTTATTATTTTGACAGCTTAGTTGGATTCCTATGTGTTGTTTTAGTTGGATTCTTGTGTTTATATTTTCGAACTCGAATAATTTACAAATATTACAACAAAGATGGCGCACTTTAATTATTTAAAAAGTTTAAATTTGTTTATAACTTTGTTAAATAAAATAATTAAATGAACAATTAAATAAATATTTATAAATTTTACGCACTTGTTACAAAGAATACTGTGTATGTGTATTACTAGTGCGAATGCGTTTTCCAAACGCTAGTTATTTGCCGCAAAACTAACTCTTGTTTGGAAAACGCATTCGCACTAGTAATACAATCTACTATTTTGTAACACATGCATAAAAAATATTCAATTTTGTACTGGAATAGAATAAAAAAAATATTCAATTTTATACTAGAATAGAATAAAAGAAAAAACTACTTTTCCGGACATATGACCACAAACTATTTTGTATGTCTGGCACGCACGCCGCCTGCATGTGATATTTGTAGTTAAATCTATCCTATATATAATATTTTTATAGCACTAAAATATCAAAATAATAATTTAAATAACTTACCATATAGTAAAAACAACTTAAACACATTGCATTATTTGAATTACAAGAAATAGTTATTTACATATCGAGGGCTGAAAGTAGAAAATTACGCCAGCGGTTCATATTGAAGCCCGACGCGAAGCGAGGGCTTTTACTGAACCAAGGGCGTAATCTTCATTTCAGCCTGAGTGTATGTACAACGTTTTACGTACAACTGCACAACTTTATTGTAGTATAAATCAATTTTTGAATTTTTTAAACTCGCTAGACATTTTGAAAATTATGCTAAACATGCCATGATTTTCTCTATAAACTTCATACAATAATTTATTTGTTTGTTCTAATTTTATGAATATTTTACGGTTAATTTTTTACGGGCGGTAAAGTAGAAAAATATATTAATATTTCATATAGCAACGGGATTTTATTTTACGGATGTAAAGTTCAACTTTCAGCCACGATAACTAGGATGTAAAATGTGTTATTTGGATTTTCAAAGTTTACAATTTTGGCAGCTCTTAGTGGGATTACCATGTTTTTTTAAAACTCCGTAGTTGGATTCTCATGTTTATTTTTTCGAGCTAGTATAATTAACAACTATTACAACGAAGTTGGCGCACTTTAATTATCAAAATATCTTAATTTATAACTTTGTTAAATAAATGATTAAATTAACAATTAAATAAATATTTATAAATTTTATGCATTTGTTACAAAAAATAGTGTATATTACTAGTGCGAATGCGTTTTCCAAACGCAAGTTATTGCAGCACTCCCTACGGTCGTGCTGCAAACTAAACCTCTTGTTTGGAAAACGCATTCGCACTAGTAATACAATCTACTATTTCGTCACCAGTGATAAAAAACCTACACAAATTACTTTCGTACCTAGTGACGAAAGCAATTTTTAAAAGCCATCTATTTTCTAATTTCTAAACTAGAATAAATAATCCTAAAACACCCGTTAAGAGAGTCAATTGATTGAATGAAATAATTTTGTTAGTGTTAACTTATTCTCTTGGGAAGATGACGTTAATTTATTTTTGAATTATTTACGGACAATTTACATTAAAAATGTAAAAATAATAATAGTTAGCTAAATAATATTCATATATTCTTTTTAAATAGTATGGTTACAAACTATTAAGATATTTAAAGTTAGGGATAAGATATTTAAAAAAAAATATTTCACTATTTATTAAGAAAAACGAAAAAAATATTTATTTACATAAAATAATTTACGTTGTTTTAAAATATATCAGAAATTTACGCAACGTCATCCCCATACAAAAACTAAATCAAAACTGTTGTTTTTATTTTAGAAATAATAATAAAATTTTTAAATTTGATTTTGTTTATTACAAGCCCGTCTTTATTTATAAGCCTAATAGACGCGAAATGCGAAAAACAATAAACCTTTAAGGATGTATTATTTAATGATTTTAAGGACTTTATAGACCAAATAGAATAAAAATATAAAATTTTGTAGTGTAAAAAGAATAAAAATATGTATATGTATAAAGTTGACGAATTTTTGTACGAAAAGACAATCAGGCTTGTAACTAAAGACGGTTTTGTTTATGATACAAAAATTGGATAATTTATTCATATTGAGTCATCTATATTTTAATAGCAGAAATATAAATTTAAAGATTTTAATTGGATGTTTGTATGTTTTAAATTTTGAATTGTATGTAATTATAAATG
>OY856187.1:127036675-127203382 GCA_963693315.1 Diogma glabrata
ATTACAACAAATACCAATTAAAATGCAATATTTAAAAATATACTTTTTACTGTTTATTTTTAATTTTTTATTTTATTAATATTAATATAATCTTCCTTATAGTAACAATTTGAATTTTATTTTTATTAATTGAATATCGATTTCGACTTACGTCATCCTCAGTTCTTAAATTATTATTAAAATTTTTGCTTAAACTATTACTTATATACTATTTCAACTGCTATTTTTTATTATTATGTCATATATTTTGTTAGTTTTAGTGTTGATTTTATCATTTAAAATGTTGTTATTGTTTTTATGTTTATATATTTCTATTTCTTCCAATCTATCTAGATGTTGTCCTTTTCTTTTTTTATGTAATATGGTTAAATTTGTGTTGATATTAGTATATTTGTGTTTTTCTATTTTTAAATGTTGGGCATATCTGGATTTTGGAACTCTTCTGTTAATTTCATTGGTGTGCTCAATAAATCTTTTTGTGAAGGACCGCCCCGTCTGACCTATATAAAATTTAACAGTGAATAATATGGAAAATTATAATAACACATATAGAAATACCAATTGGTTAATTTTAGGTTGCAACTTTCATTTGTTATTCATCCTCTTTTCTTTGATTTCTTTTCTTAAACGTTCCTTAATTCTTTTCATTATTAACTGACATAAATATACTTTTAGATTAATTTTCTCCTATTTTATTACCTAAACAGTTGTTGAGAGTTGTATCACGGTGAACGTTACACTGAACACATGCGTACAAAATATTCAATTTTGTACTAGAATAGAATAAAAGAAAAAACTACTTTTCGCCACATATGACTAAAAATATTTAGTGCACGGGCTAGCACGCCGCCTGCATGTGAGATTTGTAGTTAAATCTATCCATATATCTTTCTATATATAATATTTTTATAGCACTAAAATATCAAAATAATATTTTAAATAACTTACCATATAGTAAAAACAACTTAAACACATTGCATCATTGGAATTGCAAGAAAAAACAATTTATTTAGGTCTTTAAAGTTTATTATTTTGACAGCTTAGTTGGATTCCTATGTGTTGTTTTAGTTGGATTCTTGTGTTTATATTTTCGAACTCGAATAATTTACAAATATTACAACAAAGATGGCGCACTTTAATTATTTAAAAAGTTTAAATTTGTTTATAACTTTGTTAAATAAAATAATTAAATGAACAATTAAATAAATATTTATAAATTTTACGCACTTGTTACAAAGAATACTGTGTATGTGTATTACTAGTGCGAATGCGTTTTCCAAACGCTAGTTATTTGCCGCAAAACTAACTCTTGTTTGGAAAACGCATTCGCACTAGTAATACAATCTACTATTTTGTAACACATGCATAAAAAATATTCAATTTTGTACTGGAATAGAATAAAAAAAATATTCAATTTTATACTAGAATAGAATAAAAGAAAAAAACTACTTTTCCGGACATATGACCACAAACTATTTTGTATGTCTGGCACGCACGCCGCCTGCATGTGATATTTGTAGTTAAATCTATCCTATATATAATATTTTTATAGCACTAAAATATCAAAATAATAATTTAAATAACTTACCATATAGTAAAAACAACTTAAACACATTGCATTATTTGAATTACAAGAAATAGTTATTTACATATCGAGGGCTGAAAGTAGAAAATTACGCCAGCGGTTCATATTGAAGCCGACGCGAAGCGAGGGCTTTTACTGAACCAAGGGCGTAATCTTCATTTCAGCCTGAGTGTATGTACAACGTTTTACGTACAACTGCACAACTTTATTGTAGTATAAATCAATTTTTGAATTTTTTAAACTCGCTAGACATTTTGAAAATTATGCTAAACATGCCATGATTTTCTCTATAAACTTCATACAATAATTTATTTGTTTGTTCTAATTTTATGAATATTTTACGGTTAATTTTTTACGGGCGGTAAAGTAGAAAATATATTAATATTTCATATAGCAACGGGATTTTATTTTACGGATGTAAAGTTCAACTTTCAGCCACGATAACTAGGATGTAAAATGTGTTATTTGGATTTTCAAAGTTTACAATTTTGGCAGCTCTTAGTGGGATTACCATGTTTTTTTAAACTCCGTAGTTGGATTCTCATGTTTATTTTTTCGAGCTAGTATAATTAACAACTATTACAACGAAGTTGGCGCACTTTAATTATCAAAATATCTTAATTTATAACTTTGTTAAATAAATGATTAAATTAACAATTAAATAAATATTTATAAATTTTATGCATTTGTTACAAAAAATAGTGTATATTACTAGTGCGAATGCGTTTTCCAAACGCAAGTTATTGCAGCACTCCCTACGGTCGTGCTGCAAACTAAACCTCTTGTTTGGAAAACGCATTCGCACTAGTAATACAATCTACTATTTCGTCACCAGTGATAAAAAACCTACACAAATTACTTTCGTACCTAGTGACGAAAGCAATTTTTAAAAGCCATCTATTTTCTAATTTCTAAACTAGAATAAATAATCCTAAAACACCCGTTAAGAGAGTCAATTGATTGAATGAAATAATTTTGTTAGTGTTAACTTATTCTCTTGGGAAGATGACGTTAATTTATTTTTGAATTATTTACGGACAATTTACATTAAAAATGTAAAAATAATAATAGTTAGCTAAATAATATTCATATATTCTTTTTAAATAGTATGGTTACAAACTATTAAGATATTTAAAGTTAGGGATAAGATATTTAAAAAAAAATATTTCACTATTTATTAAGAAAAACGAAAAAAATATTTATTTACATAAAATAATTTACGTTGTTTTAAAATATATCAGAAATTTACGCAACGTCATCCCCATACAAAAACTAAATCAAAACTGTTGTTTTTATTTTAGAAATAATAATAAAATTTTTAAATTTGATTTTGTTTATTACAAGCCCGTCTTTATTTATAAGCCTAATAGACGCGAAATGCGAAAAACAATAAACCTTTAAGGATGTATTATTTAATGATTTTAAGGACTTTATAGACCAAATAGAATAAAAATATAAAATTTTGTAGTGTAAAAAGAATAAAAATATGTATATGTATAAAGTTGACGAATTTTTGTACGAAAAGACAATCAGGCTTGTAACTAAAGACGGTTTTGTTTATGATACAAAAATTGGATAATTTATTCATATTGAGTCATCTATATTTTAATAGCAGAAATATAAATTTAAAGATTTTAATTGGATGTTTGTATGTTTTAAATTTTGAATTGTATGTAATTATAAATGAAATGTTTAACAATTAATAATAATTTTTAAAAAAGTAGTAGAAAAAAGTCTTCTACTCGCCGAAATCATATAAATATGTTGTTTTCGGCATCGTTGAAGAATATACTATTATTTTTAAAAGTCCGTTTGATAATTCTGTTTGTAATTATTATTGTTTATGTAAACTAATCTGATACATCAAATTCTACTTGTACACAAAACTGTCTGATTTCGAAATCTACCTATTTTTAGCGGATATGCCTGCCGCTTGGACTTTTTTTTTAATCCGTATTATTTTCCAGATTTTTCATCCAAATCTTTGACACCAGAAAAGGCTTGGTCTTTCTATTTAATTCGTTTCGAGGTCAAGATCAGGAAATTACAACAAATACCAATTAAAATGCAATATTTAAAAATATACTTTTTACTGTTTATTTTTAATTTTTTATTTTATTAATATTAATATAATCTTCCTTATAGTAACAATTTGAATTTTATTTTTATTTAATTGAATATCGATTTCGACTTACGTCATCCTCAGTTCTTAAATTATTATTAAAATTTTTGCTTAAACTATTACTTATATACTATTTCAACTGCTATTTTTTATTATTATGTCATATATTTTGTTAGTTTTAGTGTTGATTTTATCATTTAAAATGTTGTTATTGTTTTTATGTTTATATATTTCTATTTCTTCCAATCTATCTAGATGTTGTCCTTTTCTTTTTTTATGTAATATGGTTAAATTTGTGTTGATATTAGTATATTTGTGTTTTTCTATTTTTAAATGTTGGGCATATCTGGATTTTGGAACTCTTCTGTTAATTTCATTGGTGTGCTTAATAAATCTTTTTGTGAAGGACCGCCCCGTCTGACCTATATAAAATTTAACAGTGAATAATATGGAAAATTATAATAACACATATAGAAATACCAATTGGTTAATTTTAGGTTGCAACTTTCATTTGTTATTCATCCTCTTTTCTTTGATTTCTTTTCTTAAACGTTCCTTAATTCTTTTCATTATTAACTGACATAAATATACTTTTAGATTAATTTTCTCCTATTTTATTACCTAAACAGTTGTTGAGAGTTGTATCACGGTGAACGTTACACTGAAAAAAAATTGAAGTAATGACAACCTCGAAGTTGGCAGTTTATTATTCAAACAAGGAACAAAATACTTGCAAACAATTTCACCGTGATTAGGACAACTACACGATAACATTTTCCTAACAACAGAATGAGGTTTATTTAAAATACAAAGTGTTATATCCAATATAACAGTAGTTGAATAAAGTTAATAACTATTTCCATGAAAAAACTTTTCTTTGATCTTATATTTTAAAATTGAAGTATTTGAAATCAATTGAACTATATTTTATTTTCACATAAATATTACGTATAATTGTCTCAACTACATCGTTTTATAGCTTCACAATTGTTGAAACATTTTCGTAGTTCTATTCGCCATATCTGACTGCACGATAAGATTGGGACAACTGCATTTCGATTGGAATAGAACATGTTTTTTTCAGTGTATAACTGTGTATATTTCACTTCTAGATACTTCTTTCGTGAAAATAATTTCAGCTTAGTGCAGGTTTGACAGCCGAGAAACATGCGCTCAAATAGTACTTTTCCAAGGCTTCTCACATGTCTAGTACAGTTAATACTTCTATAATGTCTTCTGGAATAATGTTTTTGACCTTACCATCGATAAAAGCAGTTAAAATAATTTCGTTTTGTTGTAAAATAAATTTTGTTGAATTGTTGACAAATTTCAATGCTGTGTATTTGAAAGTACAAATTCGTTTTTAATCGTTTCTCTACCTTTAATGTATGTATGTTGAGCTGTTGAGAGAGAGAGAGAGAGAGAGAGAGAGAGAGAGAGAGAGAGAGAGAGAGAGAGAGAGAGAGAAGAGAGAGAGAGAGAGAGAGAGAGAGAGAGAGAGAGAGAGAGAGAGAGAGAGAGAGAGAGAGAGAGAGAGAGAGAGAGAGAGAGAGAGAGAGAGAGAGAGAGAGAGAGAGAGAGAGAGACGTTAATAAAAGGTTTGACTACATTTAAACCCTGATGTGCCTTCCGAAAGTATTTAATCACGAAGACAATATGATTAAAAGAGAATTTTTCGTCATTTTTCGTCATTTTTCGTCAGTAATCGAAAACAATCAATATTCCAATTACAAAATTATGTAATTAATCATATCAAAATTAAATAATAAATTTACGATTATTTATATTATTTATTTTTAGGCTCCATCAAAATCTATCATTTAATTATAAAAAACAATTTAATACTATCCGATGATTATGAATTTGTCCGTAATGTTGTTGGAACACGTATCGAAGATTTATCACAAATTTACAATAAAAAAATTAAAATTATCGGCAGTGTTACTATGAACAACGTAATCGCTAAACACGTAATGATAAATAATAACCAATTTAATATGAGTAATATTATTAATGAATATTGGTTGAAAAGTTACGATCAACAATTAAATAATAACAACAAAAATTTTGTATTCAATGGGATTTTAAGAACAAACCAATTATTTATCGATCGTTATTTAAACAATCATTTACTTAAAAGCTATTTTCTACAATAATAATATCAATGATAAAAATATAGTTTCACTATTATTTAAAAATGCGATCGTTAAAAATAATATTCTATTAAAGAATAAAAAATATTCACTTGTTCATGATTTATATAATAACACAATTATAAAACACTGAACAATTAATTAATAAGCAAGGAAAATTAAAATTTAATCATTTAATAATAAATAACTTAAATATTCAAAAGTTGAATAACGTGTTAATAAACGATTTGATTTATAAGAATCAGGAAAACATTAATTTTGGAAAATGTAATTTAAAAATTAAACAATTTGTTTATTAATAATGAAATAGATGCTTGTAATACCACAGAATTATACATTAATCATCTAAATAATATTAATATTGAAAATTTCTTTGAAATTCAATTCAAATTAATAATCCAAATATCATTAATAATTTTAATTTTATACAATTTAATTGTAATATTAGAACAACAAAATTTATCGGAAATATAAATGAAAATAAAATTACAAATTTAATACAACAAACAATTGTAGGAAAAAATATAACAAATAGTTTAAAAATTGATGGTGATGTTAACTTTAAACGAAATACTAACGTCAAAAAAATTAATAACATAAATAATATTGATGATTATTTAAATTTGATTGTTAAAAAAAATAATTCATATGAAATTGGTGGAAAAAAGAATTTTCGTTTAAATAAACTTTTAATTAAAAATAAATTACAAGTAAATGTTCTGAATGAAATTTATATAACATCAATGTTAAAAAATTTACTATATTCCAAAAAAACACAGGTTATTAGTGGTTATTGGCATTTTAATCGTATCACAACAACTGGATTAAAAATTAAAAATACTTTAAATAAAATTGATATTAATCATTTAATCGATAGAAATCATAAACATACAACATTAAATATAAATTCAAGTTTAATAATCAATAAATTGGAAATAAAGGAAAATGAGAATTTAGATGGTCACTTAAATATTAATTTTACAAAGATATTAAATAATTTATTAAAATATCCATATCAATACTATTGGAACTATATTGAGATTAAGAAAAATTCATTCTATAATGTCACCGATAAAAGAATAGAATTAAATGCTGTATTATATAACTCTCTAATTAATTTTAAAGAACAAAAAATAACAGGAAATATTTTTTTTATGGATTCAGTGCTAATGAAACGTGTCAAATTTAATAACAAGCAAATAAACAATATTGAATTGAATTTTATAATAAATGATGCATTGATTAAAAATTGCGATGATCAAAGAATTACCGGAGAAAAACTAATGCATAATGAATTTATTGTTGAACAAAATGTTTATGCTAAAAATAATGTTTATGTTCAATATCTAAATAAAATTAATATTAATGCACTTTATGAAAATATAAAAAGTTTGTATAAAAATAACAATAGCATTGAGTTAAGAGGTAAGAAAATATTTACAAATTTTCCAAAAATTAAAAATTTGTATATTACTGGTGAAATTAATAATATTGATATAAATCGTTTACTAACAAAACGTAACGGAAAATATTTATTAAACAACATTCAATTAAATTTATCATCAAACTTAAATATAATCAATAATTTAAGTTTAAAAAAAATAAATAATATTAATTTTGAAATGTTTTTAAATAATCGTATACTATTGAAATCAAACAAAACTCAAACAATTAAAAACTTATGCGTAACAACATTTATAGTAAATGATGAATTAAATGTTAAAAAAATTAATGATGTAGATTTTGATGATATACTTTTTTACAATGAGCAAAATCATGTTACCGGAACTAAAAACTTATTAAATAATAATTTCTCAACCTTTAACTCAACCGTTAATATAACGAATCTAAATAATTTTAATTTAGTTCAAAAATATAATGATACCATATTCTTGGATCATCCAACAACAATAAAAGAATTAACACTACCGAAAATTGAAATGCAATCCGGTGTTCAAATAACTAAATCATTAAATAATTTAGAAATAAGTGATACCGTAAATAATCATAGTAAAATAAATAGCAAAAGTGTATTTACGAAAATTAATAATCTACATAATTTCATTGAAAAATTATTAAAAACAATGAAAGTGAAACATAATAATAATAAGATAAGATTATATTACTTTGATTTTTCGATGAATGTAAAACTACATTTCGATTTGAGTAAAAGCTATAACTATGAAAATCCTGATTTTATAATAAACTCAAAACAAACTGGCAGTTTTTGTGGCTTACATAACTCATGTGATTGTCCGTTTCAATATAATTTATATCTTAGTAATAGTTATAATAAAATTATAATGACACAAAATAATTACTTTGAAAAGAAAATATATTTGAATGATAATAAATATGTTAATATAACGGGATTAACATATTTTCCAAATCTATGCAATAATTATACAAACATTGTTTCCAGTAGTCAATTAACAATACAATGGCATAATGTTAATACAAATTCTTTACATAATAATATTATTAATTTTGATTACTATCCGATAAAAGTTATCAAAGAATTTAATTATAATAAAAATAAATTCATTATAATTTCAACTAATAAAATAATTATTTTTAAATTGAATATTAATACAAACGAATGTCAAATTCAACAAGAAATATTCATAAATAATGTTACAACGGCTTATTTTAATTATGAAATTGAATTATTGAATTGGAAGAGATATGGTAATTTTTTGATTATAATCCAAGAAGCAAATAGTAATTATTTAAATTTAAATGGTTTTGCAAACATATATAAATTTAATGAAGATGACCAAGAATTTAAGCAAATACAAAATATACCTGGCAATTATAATATAGTAAATGGAATTTTAAATATGATTATACTTGGAAATATTGGAGGAAGTCATTTAAATGTATTTCAGTACAATAGTGTTTCAAATTTTGAGATCCATCAAACAATTGCGTTTACATCTGGCATCGAAGCAGTAACCGCTTTTGAAGTTTTTGGTAAGTAAATAAATTCTTAATCAACTTTTAGAACTTCTTTTGGAAATTTAAATAATAGAAATTACAAATAAGTTAATGTGCACAGGAACTGATATAATGGTAAAACATATTTCCAAAAATGTTTATACTTTAAAAATTAAAACCAACAAAAGAGACATAAGGGATTGAACATCTAATACATATTACTTTTAAGAAACCATGACATTTTTTAATTGGGGAGGGTTGTTGTGTTGGCCATCTTTTTTATTAGATTTATTCATTTAATAAAGATAAATGTTTTTAATAAAACAAATGTTTTGAATCGAGACGTTAAAACGTTTCAAATGCAAGGTCTGTGAAACCATCACGTTTCAATAAGAGATATCTCTACCAATATACCCATTATCACCAAGAATCATTCTGAAGTCGCGTGTTGGTGTTAATTTCATAACCACGTCCAGTGCTATGTAGAAAGTGCTCTTCTCGTCAAAGTACATTTGCCGGGTTTGATATATTTTTCTGATTTCTATTTTTCACGAATACTTTTTTCTTAGGGGAGGGTGTTACTTAGTCAATACTTAGTCTAGAAATAAATTTCAGCTACCGCAGGTAACCAACGGGGAGGTGTATTGAACACTTGGTGACACCAGACCCGACAATGGGCTGTTACATGAACGTAGGAATAAATAAACAGTCCATACTTGATTGTTTCCAGATCGACCAAAGACCGAGTTTCCCAAAGATATTTTATTCAGTACGTGTAATGAACCAATAGGTGAATATAAAAACATTCGTTTATTGGGTGTCACAGTTTTAAATGACCTACTCTGGAACGTTCATGTAACGGCGTTGGCAAAAAGCGCGTCTAGAAATCTCGGCCTCCTAAATAAATGCAAAAAATGTTTCACTCCATACCAATTGCTCCAATTTTAAAAGTCCTATATTCGTCCCTGTATGGAGTACTGTTGTCAAGTTTTGGGTGCTGCTTCTGTTTCCATCTTGGCCCTCTTGAACTCTGTTCAAAAGCGGGCTATACGAATGTGGGTGATCGAGATTTGACATCAAAACTTGATTCCCTACAACATCGTCGCACTGTTGCTGACCTCGTTGTTTTTACAAATATCGTCATCCACAGTGCTCACAGTGCTCGTTTCACTTGGCAATCGGGTAGCGCAACCAGTCAAACAGTCGAGATCTCGCGCTGTCATACTGGCAGATCGCAGAAAGACTTCTTTGTCCGAACTGCGTACAAATGGAATAGTTTGCCGGAACCCATAGTCTCAGGTGGTTTCAATCCACAAAGCTTTAAAAAAAGCGTCCATCAACACCTTAGAGTGCAATTTGTTGTGGGACGTAGGTCTCAAAAGGTTAGTAATAATAATAATAATAAAAATATTTTATTTTGCAGAATAAGCATTACACAATTTAAATAACAAAAACAAATATTATAGACAATGGACAATAAAGCCGTCTGTCGTGTTGGTACTTTATATAATTAAACAAATAATAAACAATAAAAAAAATGAAAGAAACAATAATAAAAATATTTACTATAATAATATCGAGTATAAAAATAAGAGTGAAATGAGAAAAGCAGAAAAACAATCATTTAAAACGACGCATCAAAAAGAAAAACATAACTTACATAATTTCATCTTATACATTAAATTCACTTATTAATAATAACCTATATTTACTCGCGGAACTCACAAACTCGTACAAAGCATCATAGTTGGCGCCATTCAAATAGGATAGAAAATCATCTCTTGATAACTCGTTTTTTTTAAACATTTGTCTACGTATATCTTTTAATATTGGACAGATTGCAACGAAGTGGAAAACGTTTTCGATTTCACCCAAGTTACATAACGAGCAAATGCTAGATGTACCGCTTTGAAAGCTCCTTGCGTTTAAATTAATAAGAGCTCCCCTCGTTTTAAATATCACCATTATTTTATGCGACGCGATCTGGTCAATGAAGTATTTTGGTACATTTATATATTCTAAGTTACAATAATCACCGTGAAAAGTGGATCTACGAGCGTCCTCCTCAAATTCACATCTGTCTATTTCCTTTAGTTTGTTTAAGATTTGTTCGGTATGCTGCTTTAAATCTTGTATATTTAAATTCTCTAGACATAACGATAAACCACATTTTTCAGCTAAGGTGTACCATTCCGTAACCCAAAACGATTTCAACTTGATAGTTTCTAAAGCTAATACCTTTGGTAAACGATGATTTGGATATTGTAGAATTTTAACTATATAGTTGAAGTGCATTTTAAGAGTGTATTGAAATGTTTTATGTAAGCCTGATTCGAGATATAACATATAATTTGGCGTGTTCTTGGGTAAACAGAACATCCTTTTCAGAAAAAATCTCTGTAATTGTTCAACTTCGCGATATTCAAGAAAACCCCACACCTGGGCGCTGTAACACAGAAAAGCTCTAGAGATTGATTCAAAAATTTTAATTTTGCTAGAAAAGGGGACACAGCTCTTATACATGAATTCATTCCAAATACAATTTATGCCAGATTTAGCTGCTTTTAGTTTTGATTTTAAATGCGGGTGAAAGGATAATTTTGGTGTTAGCTCTACGCCTAGATAGTTGTAGGATTTTACAATCTCTATCGGTTCTCCACCGAAACGCCAATGTTCAATTAAAGCTCGTCGGCCTCCACGGGTAAAAATGATTATTTTAGATTTGTTTAGATTCACAGAAAGATTCCATTGTTGACAGTAAATTTCCAGTTGGTCAATCATTTCTTGTAAGGTTTTAGGATTGTTTGCCAAAAAAACTATGTCGTCAGCATACTTAAGTATTTTTATCACAACACCATTAATTTTTATTTCACCATCAACGTAATCGGACAAATCATTGATAAATAATGCGAATAGTAGGGGGCTTAGCAAACAACCCTGTTTTACTCCCATTTCCGTTTTGAACCATTCGGAGAGAAATTTGCCATTCCAAACACTACTGACAGTATTTTCATATAAATGTTTTATAATTGTAATAAATTTACTGGATATGCCCGTATTATACAATTTGAAAAATAATGCCGATCTACCAACGCAGTCAAATGCCGATCGAAAGTCAACAAAAAATTAGTATGTGCTGTTGTGATACATATTGTAAACCCTATAACACAACACTTTTTATTTAAAAAAAAAAATACTTTTGTTGAACCCAGCCTTGGTGCCTCGATTTCACTTATGTAAAAGGCTCTAATTCCAACCTAAACGAGTCTCACCAAACCATACGGCGAGAAATATACTCAAAGAATTTAATATCTATAATTGAAGCCAAACGCCCGAATCTTGAAAACAACAAATATCAGTAAATACAAAATATATTTGAACAAAAACGCATTTATCCAACACAAAGCAAAACAATTCGCCAAACAACAATCATGCTTTTCGTAATTTTTTTTCCAGCAATTAAACCAACTCGAATGAGGCGGTGGATCTTTTGGTTGTTTTTTTGCAGCTTCTCGCCTACACTCATTCCTTCTTTTAAACCAATTATTTCTCGGTGTAATATCGTACGTAAAAAGCTCCTATTAATATCAACAAGTCCGCTGGCCTTGATGGTATTTCGCCTATTATACTTAAAAACTTTACTAGACAACAAGCACCATTGCCCAACAAGCACCACAGCCAAAATATTCTATTTATTCTAACCGACATATTACTCAAATTTTGGTTGGTTTGTGTTCAACTCATATCGAAGAAAGGCAAAATTGCCCTTATTTATTTGAAGATGTTACGCACTATCGATAAAAAGCATTAGTAGTTACGGTTGCGTAAATTAAAATTTTACGGCAATAGTTTTTCCGACGCATGATTTTCCAATTAACAGATAAGCCCCAACGGCAAAAATGGTTTTCATAACACATGCACAAAAAATATTTAATTTTGAATCAGCACTATAGTTATACAATAGCCGTGTTCGATTTGACTGAAACAACTGATACAACTGAAAAATTAAATGCAATTGTTGTTGTTTTTTCAGTTGTTTCAGTCAAATCGAACGCACCTAATATACTTCTATTTTTTTCTTTCAGGTGAATCTTTGTTGTCTGTAGCAATGGAAAATGGAAATTTCTGCATATATAAATACAACTATATTGAAGGCTGGGTAATGGAAAGTTTTGGATATTTTCCAGAAATAACTGTAATACTACCACTCAAAATTCGTCAAAATAATTATCTCCTAGTTACTGGAAGGAAATCAGCAACTACTATATCGATTTACTCACAAGGAAATTAATTTATTTACATATTTATATCATTGTTTTTTAATTTTAAAATTTTATGTAAAAGTTTATAGTTTTGAATACCGTTTAATAGTTTTTTATTAATGTATCAAATATATTTTTGTGTTACGATTATTTTTCATATTTTATTATTTTAAAAACAGTTCAAGAACGAATTTGCGAGAGACAAAACAATAACCTTTTTTATGTAAGTATTTTTTAAAACATGATATTGATTATACCCCACCCAGTTTGGTTTATTATTAAAATTAATGAAGAAAAATTAAAGAATCAAATACTTCATACTCCAGTTGGTGAAAATTGACAAATTTTAATCATGATACAGTTATTACCGATGATTATTACCTACCTTGAAGCAGCGATCCTACACCTAATTCTGAATTCGACATCCACATTAACTTCCAAGGGTGCAGTCGTACTTTGTTTAAGCAATCTCAATCGGATCGAGAATAGTGAATGACCCTCGAGGCTTAGTTCTCCATGAAACTAAATATGGAACTTTTGGTCGCGCACTAACTCCAGAGGTATATCCCAACTAATTGGTGATACCATCGTTCAAAATTCCAGAACCAAGAAAATAAATGGCTCGCCGCATAGCACGAAATTTGACTATTGCAATCACGATTACCGTTCGATGGTTTATGGTACCATCAATAATCTTAATTTCCTTGTGAAAATTATTCTAGTCCAGCTGCCTAGAAACCCAAGAAAAATTTGCATCTACCTTATGTTGCAGCTATCTTTGCCACGCTGTTACTCACGGAATACAAACTTTAACATTAACCCTAGGACTTCAAAAAACATTCGACCCACAATTTTAGCAGCTTTACATGGTTGAAGAGAACAGAAGGCAGGTGGTATTCGTATTTGCGGTGATCATCTTGGGTTAAATAAAGTCACCATTTGTCGACAAATACAACGTTCCTTTTCTTCAAAATTTTCCGCAACAACTTAATTAATGAAAAATAGTTTTGCTCAGCAACCAAATGCCAGCGTACCACCAAATCCCGATTAAGCCTGAATGGGATTCGGGTATACTAGAAACGCTGGTCAAAGGTTTCAGTAACATATGCACGCCATTTTATGTTGTTTGGATTTCTGTTTCCTCTACTTAAATGAGCTCCTTGTCGCATCTAAGTCCTATGTCGAATATACACTGGACATCTTAAACTCATATATCAAAAACTGCGAGATATGATCATCAATCTCAGCAAGTGCAATTTTGCACAAACTGAGATTAAATTCCAGATCATTACATTTACTTTAACAGACCAAAAAGTGCAAGTTATTTCCGATTGATCATTCCTCAAATGGTCAAAGAACCGTCGTTTCCTGGAATGATCATTTCAATTTCGATTGCCGATGACCAAGCCATTTTAAATGATTTCGTATAAGGCTTTAAATAAAATAACAAACGACCGATTAACTGGTCGGAATTTTCTCTTTTAGACACATTGTAAAAAGCAACTCAGTGGAATTTACAATATTGTTGCTGACTCCCGGTCATGCGTTAAACAAATTATTTTACCTGAGAGCATCCATTATTCAGAAATTGCTCAAACGAACGATTCAGACTTAAGGGAGCTTCGGAATCAACAAAATGCTAAAGTTCAACAGTTTTGTCTATATCATTTCGCTCTAACAAATGTATCGACTATGACGTTTTAACGTGAACACAACGTCCATTTCTACCAAAACAGGTTCGTCGAAATATATTTATACCAGATGAATACAATAAGAATAATAAGAATAATCTCAAAGCTTTGTTTCAACAAATTTAAATGCGTACTCACACGTTTGCCTAAAGCGTTTCGATTCTATAAAACATGCGACTTTTTTGCACTTTTTTTCTGTTCGATTCTCCAAAAAATGTCGACGAAAAATTTGCGTTTTCTTTTCTCGATTTGGATGCAAGTTTCAAACTTTTTGAGGACAATTATTTTGCAAATTGTTTGACTTTTTTTCAAAAGTCGGTTGAAAAATGTACAGAAAAACGTACAGAAAAATGTACAGAACGATAACATAAACAAAATAAGGAAAACTACATATATCCTTCCTTCAAATCGGCCTTACTCTCAATTCGATAAACGTAATCACTTTCCAAATCACTTTCTGGATTCGATTACTGATTAGTAAGCAAAAACACCAAATTTTATTAAGTATCCCCCAACGTTATTGTTTCACATCAACAGGAAAACAATATATGTATAGTTACAATATTCCTATATAGAATATTCTTCCAATAATTTCAGAAAAATTTTGAATTTTTAAGAATTTTTGGAATATTATTGGAATTTAGAAAAAGTTTAAATATTTGATTTTATTCTAATTTTCGGAATATTTTTAGAATTTTGAAAAAAGTTTCAATTTTTGATTTTGTTATATTTTTTGCAATATTTTTAGAATTTTGAAAAAAAAAATAGAATTTTTGAATTTTACATATATTTTTAGAATTTTGAAAAAAGTTTCAATTTTTGATTTTGTAAGAATTTTTGGAATATTTTTAGAATTTTGAAAAATTTTAAATTTTTCATTTTTTTATAATTTTTGGAATTTTGAAAGAAATATGAATTTTTGCAATATTTTTAGAATTATGGTAAAGTTTGAATTTTTAAGAATTTTTGGAATATTATTGGAATTTAGAAAAAGTTTAAATATTTGATTTTATTCTAATTTTTGGAATTTTGAAAAAAGTTTGATTTTATTTAATTTTTACAATATTTTTGGAATTTTGAAAGAAATATGAATTTGTGATTTTGTAATATTTTCTCGAAACGCTAAATGGATTATTTTGTATGCTGAGTGTATCATCTTTTCACTAAATTATGTTAATTTTCCGGCAACGCATTGATGTTTCGTGTTAGTTTTGTAATAAATTTCTAAACAGAGATAAAAAACAAAGAGCTATGTTTGATATACATCGCTGCCAAAAACTAAAAACCATATCCTCATAAAAGTTTTTTTCTGAAAACGATATCAAAATCCTTAACCCATACCGAAGTCTTGATATCTCAGAGCTGTGAGATTTCACCCCCTCCATATGTTTCCTATTGAAATAACAATGCCTAAAACTGGAATAATTTTCTAAAAAATATTTTACTATTTTGTATAAATATATGTATTTTTATTTATGCAAATAATACAGAATCTTACTCGTACAAAAAATCTTGTATGCAATACAGGCATAAAGTATCTTTTTTGCTGATGTTAGCACCAAAACCCCCAATATACAAGCCTTCTTCAGTTTTTAGCACAGAAAAAATAGTGAGCTTGTAGCGCCATTTTGAAATTAAAACTCAATATAAAAAAAATTCAAAAAATCGCCTTAACGCCAATAACGCCATTTAGAAAAATAAAACTCCATATAAAAAAATTCAAAAAATTTAATCAAAAACACTAATTCAATTTTTGCATATGGCAATGTTCATTGTTTTTTTAAGATGGCGTGAATGAAGAGGGCTTGAAGACAGGCGCGCACACAAGGGGGGGGGGGGGGGTTTCGGGTCCGGACCCCCCCCTCTAACCGATAATCTTTCGGTATTGTTTTTTAAATTTAGACATTATTTAGTGTTAACCATAAGAAATCATAGATTAACATCTCTGAATATCGTAAGATACGATGCTAACCAGGGTTCTAAGGTTACTCACTATTGATCAATTCTCTTTGAGGATTTTACGAGATTTTATGAGGAACGCTATTTTTAAAGTTTTGTGGATTACAATTATCAAGGAAGACCAACGTCAGTAAGGCATTCCAGAGATGCTAAATTCTGTTAAAAAAATTTCTTTGAAAAGCTACATCTTGTCACTCGAACCTTAAAAAGATGGGCTGCTATTGATACTCTGTTAAGGTAAAATTGATTTGATCTAGGCAGACACGCGCGTTTATCCATAGTGTATTTGTGTACCTTCAAATCAGCAACATACAACGAATCAAGCTCATTAGTAAGATTAGAATTGCTGAGCAGTAATGAAAGTCTCACCAAGGTTTTCAACCGACTGTTCCAGATATGTGTGACAAAGAAAGTAAATTTCCCGTCGCTCTTCCTTTACAAAATCCGCATTGTCTTTCATTAAGTAACGACTTAAGAAGCTCATAATATTAAATTAATGAACATTTGTTGAATTCATGTTAGCAAACTTTTTTGAAATTGACTGTATACTGGCCATTTTTTAAAGAGCATTTATTTTAAATTTTATTGCTTCTTCACATTTACCCGAATCCTAAAGATCAGCCTTCAGAACCATATATCGGAATAAACCTGCGCATACCCACGTGTATTATTTCTGAAAATTAGAAGCAGAAATGTTTGAATTAAACATATATCTCTAAGTCCTTGCCAATCTGCAACCCAAATAAGACTAGGATTAGATTGAAACTGTTTGGGAACTTGTAAATTTAAATGAGTGGAAAATCAAATTATGGTCTGAACCACCTAAAGGTTCTGATTCTTTAAATTGTACAAACGAAAGATCATTTATCAAAAACAAATAAAGCAATTTACTAATTTGACCATGACTGTCAGGAGCTCTGGTAGGTTGTTTGGCCATTATATCCGAGTGAAAATAAAAATAAAAATAAAATAATAATATAGTAATAATATAGTATAAATTTTGTTTGACTAAAATGTTTTAGTATCAATAAATTCGTTTCCTTCTTGATAATGAAACCCCAACAAAAATATTTGTTTTCCAGCCAAATTGGCCCTTAGAAACAAACAAAGATTATTTAATATTTGGTTCCATAACAAAAATACCTTAACGATTTAAGTCCTAATATCTATACAGCTCAATATTATATTAAACCAGATAATCGGAAACGAAAAAAACAGAAAATGACAGAGCGAAAGCGCGAGATAAATCACATTGTTTGCGGAACGCTTTGCTGTGATCTCGACTGTTTTAGAAACTCCTAAAGAAAAACCAAAAATCCAGTCTTCAGGCGTTAGTATGAAAGATTTTTATTTCAAACCCAAAATTGTCAAAAAAATCTTAAGGGGGTTAACTACCAGCAAAGTCTCCGGTCTGAACATCATTCCTCCTACACTGAAAGAAAAAAGTAAGTATTTTCAACAGAAAACACGTATTAATTTAACAGAAATTTATGTGAGTTTTCAGCCACCTTAGCACTTTGTTATTAAAACATTTTTTGCTATGCTAAATATACAAAAATTTACAAACTCATTTCTGTACAAAATGATATAGTTTTTTGTAAACAAAATATAATATTTTGTTATAACAACATAGCCAATTTTTAAGAGATAAGTTAGTCTAACAAACATATATGTACTTTTAACAAAGCTTTTTTATAAAACGACATAGTTTTTAGTAAAGAAAACATAATATTTTGTTATACCAACATAGCCAATTATAAAGATTTAATTAGCCTAACAGAGATATATGTACTTTTAACATAATTTTTGTAAAAGTTTTATTTCACTATGTAACTTTGCTAAGTGAAATTAATAGAATTATTTGTTATTTATACATACTAATGAAGTGACTGCCATAATTAAAATAACTATATATTTTATGGAACCTTGGTTAAAATTAACAATATTAGACCTTTGGACTCCTTCTAAAATTGGGAATAAAAACACTTTTTCAATGTACTCTAAATAAATTTATTTATTAACAATGATTTTATTAATACTTATATATAATATAAAATTAAATTTTTAATAACACAACTTAATTATATAAATTAAATTAATGTATTATTAGTTAAGTCACCTTAATGTATATATTTATGATAAATAAACATTTTTATTATGTATAAGTTTTATTTATAATTTATTATAATTTGTTTATTTATTAAAATTTATTTATCATTATAATTTATTTATTTATTTATTAATCATTCGTTATAATTTATTTATTTATTTATTAATCATTCGTTAGAATTTATTTTGTTTATTATAAATGTTTATAAAATGGTTTTTTTATATAAAAAATATTATACTGAGAAGCAAGGACTGAAACCATGAAAAAATTGAGTTCAGATTCAGGTTCGGGTTAATAAAAATAGAAAGTTCAGGTTCAGGTTCGGTTCAGGGTTCGGGTTCGGGTTCAAAATTTAGAAAAAGAGAACAAGATATTTTATTTATTTGTCAAAAAACTTTACTTATTTTTCAAAAATATTCTCATCTAATTTAATAATCAAAATATTTTTAAATTTTCTTCTTTTAAATTTGATCTTTGTAGTGACAATACAAATGTCAAAGCTGAAAAAGCCTCTCTACGCTTACTTGCGTAAGAAAATATTTTTTTTATTTTTATTTATGAACCCGAACCTGATGAGATTTTGGATTCGGGTTGGGGTTCGGGTTCATGGTTCATAAAAAGACCGAACGTGAACCCATTTGGGTTCAGGTTCGGGTTCGATTTCAGTCCCTGCTGAGAAGGATTGTAACTAACATTTAAAGACAATAAAACTTCAGCTAATACAAATCAAAAAAATTAAATAATGTTTAAAATTCGAATATATTATAGAAGTTGATTATTTTAAATCTAAAATTTAATAACAGAAAAGATATAAACATATTTATGCATCTATTGCATTTCATCTATGCTCTATCTTAAGATGCGTTATAAATAAATGAACATTATTTTTTGATGTTTTACATAAGAAACAAACGTACATTTTAGATTGGATAAAACAGTTTTAAGATAACTAGGATTCTTTAAACTATTTAATGAAACTGTCGGTTATGGATACTGTAGATGGTGTTACCGTAGATTATTGTTCTTTAAAATATTTCTTGAAATTGGTAAATAAAATGTTTATTTATGGTTTTCGAATATGTTGCGTTGTCGTTGCCAAAGTAAAATTAATCTGCGCATATTAATTCAGTAAACAAAATTGAGTATATTTAATTCAGACAATTGTTCGAATTGGTTTAACTCTGTATTAGGATTGCAATAATTTATTGTATATTTTTTATAATTTTATTCCATTCAATATATTTTATTTTAACTTTAACTTAATTTTAATTTTATTTTAACTTTAATTTATTTTAAATTATTATATAAAGCTAAATTTTTCAAAGTTAAAACTCAGATTAATTTAGTTCAGTTAACGAAAACGTAACAATTTTTTAGCGAGCGGTAAACATTTAAATTCAACTCACCAATTCTTTATTCTCCTCTCTTGAAATGTATATATGTACTGCTCGAATTGAATCCGTCCCACTATATTTTGTTACCCTTAAAACATTACTTATATCATCTTGTGTTATATAATAATAATAACCCGAGTGAAAAAATATAGGCCGAAAAGACGCTGAAAAGAAGACAAAAAGCCGATTTATTGTCGAAAAGACACCTAAATATTACTAGAGGCCGATAACAGTCCGAAAAGACGTCGACATAAAAAGTTTGGACAACGAAAGCGGACCGATAATATTTTCATTTTAAAACTGCAGCCGAAAAGACAACCGAATATTAGTAAAAAGCCGATAATAACTCGAAAAAGCGCCGATGAAGTAATAATATAATATTAAATTTATCTGCAGCTTAAGCAGGCCGATATTACACCGATAATATTGACAAAATAAGTGTATCATTGTTCATTTAGGATTATTTTTTAAAAACTGGTTCAAATTCAAATAATAAAATATCAGTCGTTATTTTAATTTGTGACCATATAGACGTGTGTTCGTTTCATTCTATACAATAAGTTCAAATTAAGTGGGGTAATTCCCGATTTTTTAGACAGGTGATATTATTAGGTATGTTGTTTATAAATATAAATAGAATTATAATATAATTATAAGTTGTATTGGATTATAGATCCAAATTCTTTTGGGAAAAATTGTTGATGTGAAATTCTTGAGAAATTCTATTATTTTGATAAGCGGAATACCAGAAAAATCGTGGTTTTGGTGACTGTGGGTATAATAACTAATTGCTTGTTTTTGCAATAATTGGTTTATCCGTAAAAAAACGTTGTTACTTCTATTATTATAATATCTTTAATATCAGAAAGCTTTTGCTTTAGGCTCATTTCTCAAGCCATTATCACATTAAGGCATGAAACATTTAAATTTATTTATGCTTTTCTTATGTGTGCAATCTTTTCATTTTAATCATTGTAATCTTTTTAATCCAATAAATTGTTGGTTATTAAGCAACGACGTCAAAATTATATAATTGTAAAGACTGTTTGTCAATTGATTTTACTTAATTTACTTATTGTAAATCTCGATTGTGATTCATGTAAAAAATACGCTAAATGTCTCTAGGGGGCATAGTCATGGATAAGGCGTCACTGCAGGGATATTACTCTTTGTGACAGGCAGTGACAGGTAGATATTGTTTGGTAAGCATTTCGCTATGTTCACAGACCGTCATTTTGTTACATTTCTCGTGTAAGTGATGTCGTTCGGTCTTCAAATGACATCTGGTTGCGGTGTGCTAGGCTGTGTTTTGTGTTATTTGTAACTTACAAGCTTGAGGTATTCATTTGGGTGCAGCGTAATTTGAAAAAGGTTTTACTATTGTTTTATATGCTGTTATTATTGCGTTTTTATCCTTGCTCCATGAACTATACCCTGTACCAACTAGTGCCGTTAATGAATTATTCCTGTGTTTTACTATCAAGTTCACCTGTTGAGCATGAGCGTTGAATTTAAGCAGTGAGTCGAATGTTACCTCAACAGTCTCGGATTCACAACCAGTGCTTTATTAAACCTGGTTGATTAGTTTTAAATATGTAATTTAGTAGTAGATGCTGTGTTGAATGGTTTTGATAGGTTGAGTGCAACGAAAATTGTTCTAGCACCGGGTTGTTTTTGGTTCACACCATCGATGATTTAGTTTTGGATTCTCTGAAGAGTAGCAATTATACTATGTGCGATCCTAAAGCCATGTTGGTGTAACGCTAATTTGCAAAATTTATATAATGTTTTGCAACTGATTAAAGGATGGAGATCGGTCCATAAGATTCTCTTTTTTCTGCATGTTTTCCAGGTTTTAAGATGGGTCTTATTCTGGCCGTTTTTCAGATATTTGGTATCTGGAGAGTATTTAGAGATGTGTTGAGTGTGGTAGAGAGATAGTTCAGGGTAGTGGTAGTGAAATAGTTCCATTGGGTCAAATGTTGTTGAGCACAATCGCTGAGATGCCATCGGGTCCAATAGCTTTAGATGGCTTAGTTTTCTTTATAGCATTCTCAATTTCTTCTTCGGAAATTATGATGTTCTCTAAATTTTCTGTGTTCAATTTGCGCAGACATCTTAATATTGAACTAGTTTCCTTTTCATGTTTACGTTGCTTTTCTTTAAAATGTGTGTTGAATTTTGTTGCGCATTTCCTGTGGGGTTTTCGGTTGGGATATAAGCAGAGGAGATCATGTAGTTGTTACTCGGGTGTCGTGGATGAGTTAAGCCCTTAATTACCTTCCGAGTGCTTTTGTTTGTGCCAAAGCTTAACTTACTCACTAGATCTCGACTTTTGCTACGTTTGTGTTCCATAACTAACTAATTTATTAATTTGCTTATTTTTCCCGAAATTCTAGAGTAAGCTGGATCTGCCTTCTGGATGTCATCTCTCTGAGTGGAAATTACACAACCTCCTTGTGAGAAGTTTTCTTTAACTTTTTTTATTCCACTCGTTTCCAGAAAGCGGCGAAATCGATGTTTATTAAAAATTTCTCTAAATTGAGTATTCTCATATAGAGAGGGCGTAAAGTGGTAAAAATTACTAACTGAATTCCATTACAGTAAAATTTGTAAAATTAACCCATTCAGCTTTGTTTAAAATTAATATAGGTCCTCTTTTCGAATTTAATTTCATTTATGGAACGGCTTAAGTTGATTTTGATCAGTACATGGTCTGATCCCAGTGCACTTTCAGTTTTATTTAGCAATTAGCAATTTGTATTAGTGGCATGTTGGCAAGTGTGACATCTGGAGAAGAGTAGGAGTTATTTGTTACCCTTGTTGGTTGTGGTTCATTGAGGACTCCAAAGCTGGAGCCATCGTTTTGATCAGGAATGCTTTCGCCTCGTTAATGGACATTCTAGTGTGAGTGTCATAGATCATCTTTGCTGTAAAATAAATGTCATATGGACGGTTCAAAACCTGTATCACAACTGCTTACTGGTGGAATATAAATATTGACTATGTAGCGTTACCTCCACATTTCCGGATTTTATTATAATACCTTGTTGTTCTAAGTGTTTATCAGTTCCCGGTTTTGTTGGTAATGTGGTTGAAGCAAATGGTTTTGTGGATGATAAAGGCAGGCCACCACCCTTTTCCTTCTCTCTATCCCTTATAATTCTATAATCACAGTTATTATCAGTTTGCCTTTAAAATGATTTTACATATTGCACAGTGTTATGTTTTAGTTGGTTCAGGATTTCTTTCAATACCAGCAATGACCAGGAGGCTTGAAGCAGTGATACCAAAGACAGCTGCTTTTTTACACAAAAGCGACGGAGCCACACCTCTCGTCGAAAGTTTTGTGATGGTCCTTGGTCGGAACTAGGTTCCGAGCACTTCTGTCCATCTTCAAAAGCTTAACAAAACAATGAGAAGCGACGTAAAATTTAGTCTTTTGGGAAACTAAAGCGTTCGTCAATGAATTGATTTAGGTAAAATTTTGTAATATATAGATGTTTATTTCAAGAAACCTCCGTGGGCTAAATGTGAATAAGAAGAAATGAAATAGCTATTTGGTTTATATTGCAGCTTGAAATCACCATCACACAGTAAGTTCCACGGCACTGAACCTATACTTTACTGTTAATGTGCCTCACTAGTAATTTTATACGCTTTAAAACCATCGTCGCTATAATATTTCAACATTCTGTTGCAAAAACAATCGGTTACGATTTTTTCGATGCACCCAGGAACTTCTACACATCAGAGCTCTTGATGTAATGTGAGACCATCTACGTGTGTCACTTCTTAATATGTAAAGTTATAACAGTGCTTTTTTGTTTATCCTTTTCCCTGCCACTGTTTGTCCTCTAGCTCCACCAATCACAAACTTTATTATGTCAACCGTTGAGTGAGCTTTTCTTAACCTTATTGGTGCTGCTTATCTTCAAAACTTGTTCGAATGTTCAAATTATTATTCCTTCTAAAAATTTACCAGATTCATCTATTATACAGATTGGGTAGTATGAAGACTATTTTTCTGGTTTTTCCTTTCCTTTTGACAAAATCGCTAGACGTTGATGGTTCCACTCTTGCGGAAACCACCCCTTCTTTCAAACAGGCGTATCAAACAAAATTGTTTTGCATGAACTGTCATTTTATACTAAACGTTCAGAATGCTTTCAGCATCAGAAGTTTTCTTATTTTCAGTTCTACAAACTGATTCCAACACTTCCTGTTTCGTAACGGTTAGTACATACTCATCCATATATACCGCTGATACAAAAATATCAACTGTGTCTCGCTCATGTAGGAAAAAAGGTGATTACCATTTTGAGTAAATTTTGATTTTATTGGAGCTTGTAAACTGGTCTTTGCTTCAATTTTTTCATGACGACACTGTTCTCACAGATCTTTATTCGCCTCCAACAAAAATGTTTTTATCAAACAATTTTGTACTCCATCCAATAATATCTTTCGTGGCTTTAATAATCGATCCATTTTTTGGACGATTCCACACCATGTCATCAATCATTTGGTATAGTTTTGTAAGGCTTAGTTAAAAAAGAAAAAATCCGCCCAACTTTCCTGCACCGTTTCGGACAAAAGATCATGTGCAATCCTTCTGTGATTTAGATTGCGCAATTTTGGTTGCTGGTAGTGTGTTGTACGTTCGACAAATTTCTTTCCGTACAAATCGTGGAAATATTTGGATTCGTTATAACAGTCTTTGACGTTGTGTTCATATGCACCGCTCCTGAGCCAAAGCTTGAAACGATCTTTGTTCTAGCATGTTCGTGCCACGTGGCCGTATTCCAAGCTTTTGAAACACTTTAAAGGGTCTTGTTTACGGATTTAGTAAATTAACCAAATAATCCTCCTGGATTAGCTTCACGACTGCGGGGTGAAAAACGTACGCAACGAGCTTATTGACCAGGTTGGGATGCCATATTCGATGAAATGCTTTGGAAAGATCTAATGCGATTAAGTACGTTTCACCACCTTTTTAAGTATGTGGTTCGAACGAAAGGTTGGGGTTCAAACGGTTGTTGATCTTTTGCTCCGAAAACCATTTTGGCTAACCATATTGGCTACTTTTTAGTTTTTACCATCAGCGTCAGGTTCTGTTATGCGGCAAATACTTCAGCCAGTCTTCCATTGTTGTTGTCGTCAGTCGTTTTAGAAAATTATAACGGCGATTTGTTGTGGGTGTTTAAGTAACCGGCAACGATAACCTCACAATTAGGGAATTTCGTTCCAATTTTGTCCATAATATTGGTCAAGAGATTAAAGAAATTGTGATTGAATTTGCAGCATTATTTAGTGATAATATGTTAACACGTTTCCGTTGATTGAATTTAAGAATTCCTGGGTATGGGAGTGCAACCTTCGTTTTGAACATACAACGAAGTGATCAATTTCAATAATTGCACCTCTAAAGGGTTACATTCCAGAACGCTGGAAAATAAACGTGCAATGGGATCAATTTGATTTCGAGTGTTATCATTCGGTGAGACCCACGTCTTTTTATGACTCGATCGATGCTGAAAGAAAGTACTGCAAATTCTCAATTTATATTTATATTTCATTTCCGTGTTCCTGTTGGTAGCAGATTGTTTCATAGACTGGGATGAATTCCATCATGGCTTCTATTATGCGTGCAATCAAAAGGAAGCCAGTACCAAAATCTCTTCGAGGAGGGTGACCACAACAGTATAGAGAGAGACTATCCAAATCTTGTTGTCCTATTGTTGGTTATCCAATTTTTTGCAGAGCAACGACATCCATTCTATACCTATTTGCCTCACTTTCTAGACCCTTGAGATTATTAGGGGCTCTTAGAGAGCGCACGTTCTACTTTCTGATTTGGTAGTCTGGTCTGTTTTCACGTTTAGGAAAATTTAGTTTTTGCTTTCGGCTCTGTTGTTGTTTTTTCCGGTTCCTATTTTATAAAACAAATTTGCTTTTTATCTCTTATTTTATTTTTATTTTCTCTATCCTATCACGAAATATTGGCCTATGTCATATTTTATATGTGATAGGATTTATGGTTTAGTTATCCATTATTGAACAAAAAAAAATTAAAAAAAAAACAGATTTGCGTCCATTAACATCCTTAGAACGCATGTTGTTGTGGGACCTTGGTCTTAAAAGGTTTTTATGTGTTGTTGTGACACATATTGTAATGCCTACTACACATCACATTTTATTAAAAAAAAAAAAATAACGAAGCCTTTTGCCGGGATGAGGTCGTTGATGGGTTCGTTCTTATCTTAGGATTCTCAGAATGAAAATTATAGCAATTTTTTAAAAACTTTCGACTAAGATTTACATATAATGAGTCATTAAAAAATTTCTATAATTTCCAAAAACATCACCAAAATCCATTTTTGGGATTTTTATAGAAAATTAATGAAGTTAAGAAATAATGGGAGAAAATATAAGAAACAAAGGAGACATCAACCTTCCAACTCTTATTATTTTTTTAATTTTGAATTTTTAATAACAATTACTATGAAAAATTTTAAATTCAATTATGTTTTACTAAAAATTATTTACTTTTATCTTTGAAATGTTATAATTCGTTTTTTAATCCGCCAATTTGTTCTCGAGATACATTATTTTGAATATATGTAGATGAAATCCGTGGCTTAAAAAAACTTCAAACTTCATTATGAATTCATAACGCCCTCTATTAAGATGCTAAAACATTTTAGAAAATAATGCGTGCTTGAAATTTTCATATTTTCCTATTGAATGAAAAATCGCTAATGTTCTTCCTGTTTTGAAACCGGGCAAATTTAAAACAAATATTGATAGCTATAGACCTATTAGTTTCCTAAATTTCTTTGGTAAAATCTTTGAGCGTACAATATTAAAGCATTTTGAGCAGTTTGTAGAACAAAATGCAATTATTCCTCCTGAACAGTTTGGCTTTGGAAAATACTATTCCACCTCTCACCAAGTTTACAGAATTTGCAGTAATATTAAAGTAAAGTTAAACAATAAAGAATCCACTGCCTTAATAACCTTTGATATTGAAAAAGCGTTTGATAAAGTTTGGCATAAAGGTATCATTTTTAAATTAGTTCATTTAAATTTTCCTAACTATTTGATAAGAATCATAAACTCCTTTTTAAGTGATAGACAGTTTTTAGTTACAATGAACTATTGTAGATCCACGCCCAAAATTGTAAGTTGTGGTGTTCCACAAGGGGCTGTCCTTTCATCTGCATTATACACTGTATTTACGGCTGATATTAAAACTCAATTTAACAACACTACAGATTTTGCTCGTTATGCTGATGATATAGCTATATTCGCATCTTCAGCTGATATTAACGTTATTTTATCTGAATTGCAAACGTCAATTAATATTCTTTCTTTATATTTTTCCAAATAGGGAAATCTATTTTTCTCACCAAAAAGAGTGCTGCAAAAAATCTCCCAAATAATGAATCTCTTTCTATGGATGGAATTCCATTGCAATGGTCAGAAACTATAAAATACCTAGGAGTTATAATAAACAAACGATTAACATTCAAGCATCACATTAATTCATCAGTAGAAAAATGTCAAAAAATGATACGAATGCTGTACAGTATATTACATAAAAAATCTAAACTTTCAATTTCAAATAATAGACTTTTATATATATCCATATTACGCAGTGCCTTATTATATGCAGCACCCGTTTGGTTTACCAGTACCTTAACCAGTACCTGATTTGGTTTACCAGTACCAGAATTCACCTTAAAAAACTACAAATAGCACAAAACAAATGTCTCAAACTAATTTATAACCGACCTAGATTATTCTCAACACAAGCTCTCTCCATTCTGTCTAATGTATCTCTTGTGATTGACTTCATCAGTAAAATTAG
This sequence comes from Diogma glabrata, assembly GCA_963693315.1. Lineage (NCBI taxonomy): Eukaryota > Metazoa > Arthropoda > Insecta > Diptera > Cylindrotomidae > Diogma > Diogma glabrata. The sequence goes on from OY856187.1 coordinate 127,064,759, forward strand.
AACAAAATTAATAAGTAAGTGTCAAATAATCGAAAATAACTTAGTAAACCAACTTATATTCTGATTGTTAGCGAGTTCTCTTATAAGCTTTAAGAATTCCATACTTTTTAGGAAAAAAAAAATATAAAATTTAAAATCTATTTGATGGTTTGTATAATATTTAAGAGTTTTGTACATTGGTTTAAATATTAACATAATATATATGTTTAAAATTAGTTTTTAAGTTTAGATTTAGTATTTAGTTTAAGTATAGTTTAAGTTTCCAGATACACAGGGTCTTTTTTACATAAGTTTTTCTCCCGGCTTAGTATTACAATATATAAAAACATCATAATAATTAAAATAGTCCATTTAAACCGAGAAATCAAATTTTGTTATAACATAGTTGAGAAGTATATAATTTTACTGAACACTTTAATTATCATATATATAATACACAAGCTACGAAAAAGCGTAGCCATATCATAGGAAAGAAGAGAATACGGAAGGGAATCTCTTCTTTCCCTTTCCCATACAAAAAAATATAAAAAAATTAAACGACTATTAAAATAAACGAAACAAACTTTGAATATCTTTAAATTTTATTTTATTAAATTTCGTAACAGTTTCAGTTCATGCTTTGCTTGAACTAGACGTTGCAAACAGGGCTTATGTTATTAATTTTTGAAAAAATATTTTGTGCAAAGGCACAGGGGTCCCTTAGTTAGTATAATATGTTTATGTACCAAAATTGTAAATATATAAGAATATTAAATTGAATTGAATTGAACACTTAATAAAATTATTTTTACATTAGTTTCGTCTACAAAATGGAAATAATTCTTATTCAATTTAAGCTAGTAAAAGATTTCTACATTTGTTTAAAAATGTTAAGCAACATTTTAGTTATTAAATGTTCATATAGTTTTTCAAAACTATCAAATTATTTTAAACGTCATACAATGTTTTTGTCATACGCTACAAAATTAAGGAGAATTTGTTTACATAGCAACGGACAAACAACAAATATTTATTTTAAACTTCAAAATAGTTATTTTCTTGGCATACTAGGATACATTTGTATTTTTTTGCATATCAATATAGACTAACAAATTAAATTCTTTCTTAGTTTTTAGCTTATTAAGTGAAGCATAAAATCTTATATGCACCACTGGCGTTACTGGGTATTATGCCGATCAAGCGACATCCATCCCTCGGGCCAGAGGCCATCGGGCTAGATTACGTCGCTTTCCGGGCGCAATAACCTACATAACGCCCTTGGTACATAAATAGCTATTATAATTTTGGCCGAAATACTTAAATGACACCGAAAACAGGCCGGTAGTTGAATAATTATAAACCGAAACAACGTCGATATAACGTCTAAATATTGAAAAAAGGGCCTAAACAAAGCCGAAACAAAGCAGAAACAAAGCTGAAAAACCCCTTAATTACACCGAAATGAAGCCGGATGGTTTCATTTCGATCTTATTTAAGCGTGTTTGCAGCCGTTTATCGGTCTTATTTCAGTTTTGTTTAGGCCTTTTTTCAATATTTCGGCGTTATATTGGCGTTATTTTGATTTATATTTAATCAACTGTCAGCTTGTTTTCGGTGTCATTTTTGTGTTTTTTCGGCTTTGTGTTCACTACCTGGGCTAGTTCTCGGTTCATTTTAGGCTCTTTTTACTATGCATATTTTTAGACTACAATACGCCGAATTTTTTTATTTGTCGGCGTGTTATTTTCACTCGGGAAGTTTTCCGCGAATAGAAATCGAGCTATCAGGATTTCAAAAATAATAATATATAATATAAATATAATTAAAGACAAGTAAATGTTTCATAAAAAGATTGAATTGCTTACCTGTTAAATTTTTAAATAATTTAATCAATCTTTAGCAATCAAAAAATACTTTATTTTTAGTTGCAAGAGAAGTTTTTTTCATTTCCAAGCACAAAGACAACACGTTTCAAATGGAATTAATTTTAAATGCAATCCTTAAATGAATTTTGACATTTCACAAAATGTTCTCTTATTTTAAAATAGCTCTACATACTTATAACAATTCTTTCAATTTGATTAACATAGTACTCCGTTACTTTAACTTAGCCTCGTAAACTCAATTTCTCTTAACATAGCGCTCTGTTATTATAATATATGCTTAACAGAGTATATGTTAAATATTTTTACCATTGTTAATCAAAATAAGCTATCGCCATGTTAAAATAACTAGAGCCATGTATTTTTAACAAAACCAATGTTTGTTTACAAAATGTATTTGCTTAGGCAAAATAACGAAGCGGTTTTTGTATTAATAACATAATTGAAAATAACTAGCAAAGTGAATTTTATTGAAACGTAACATAAACTATGTTATTTTAACAAAAATATTTTAATAAAACCAATTTGGTTAATATTACGTAGCTTTTTTTCTCAGTGTATTCTAACAACATTTTCAAAGGAACTTGCACCTTCTCTTACTAAAATTTTCTACAAATCCTATAGATCTGATATTTCTCTTTAGTGCTAGAAGTTAGCCAATTCATTCCCAAAACGAAACAAAATGTGATATTTCAAATTAAAGACCGCAATACCCTTGCTCTCAGTTCTATCTAAAATATATGAGCATTATATTAATACAAATGCCAGATCGGGTGATTTTTTTCCGTTTATGGGATATTTCATTTAAAACAGGAAAGCGGACAAAAACTTGGTAGGTGCGGGCTTTTCACAATTAATTGTAGAAGCTTTTTAAATTTTAAACTTATTCAAAATGATCGCAACAACTAGTTTTTTACTATCCTTCCAGAAAGATGTTGATTACTCAATAATTTTGTTTAAATGAATCTGTCATTCATCGCCTTTATAGTATACAGTAAAATCGATGAAATTTCAGCCTTCTGATGTTGATGTTCTGATATTTCTTACGCAAATAGAAACAAAAGTTTCGAAAATCCCACAAGCAATAACATATTTCTGAGTTTCAGGAATATTTTCACACTACGAGACGAAAAATAAAATCAACTACAATAAGGAACTACAAGATCCTTTCTATGCATCGATGCATTTTGAACATATTGTAATAAACTTCGTCCAGAATGGGTTAATTTAATTTAATCATAAATAACCAATACGTTCCGCCTAAATGTTTTCTACATTCTATGGCAAAGATGAATCAAAAGTTAACTCCCTTTAACAAATACATTTTGCATAAATTAAAATTGAGTTCGCTAATACAAATGCAAGTATGAATGAAAACAGGTGTGGCCTATTCAAGATGTACGGACTACGTAGTATTGATTTCTAGTGGATTATAGAAGTTTCGATTTATTTATTTTTCGATATAAATAAGCGAACAAAAATATCAGATAGTCAGTTTTAATTTTGCAATTAAAAGTGTTTTACAAATATTCGAAAGTATAAGGAATAATCGGTGGTACTTGAGCCTGGGTACTAATAGTGAAAGAATTTGAACTTAGTGGAATAGTAAATACAGATTTTACGATTCCGAGTATTATTGATTCAAATTGTGGAAAAGCAGTGAAGTTCATCGTGCATAAATTGGAGACCCTGGAATTCATTGTAATTAAAATCGGAAGTTGCTGTAACTGGTTGAAAAATAAAGTTTGGGATTTTGTTAACTAAAGATCTGTCTTTTTACTGTCGTATTTGCTCAATAATCTAAAAGAACCAACGAAGAGTCGTTACAATATTAAAAAATATTGTTATAGTGGTGGATTTTGAACTTTTTCCATATAAACAATTGGATTTATATATATGTATATTTTTTTTAATTGTAAGCTTGATGGGAAGTTTTTCCTTAAAGAAACGGTAAAATCGGTAAGTTTTGATATGGTAACGGGAAATTTATTTTTTAAAGTCTAGCATCACTGATGCACACATATAAACATTTTTGGAAGACAAATCTGACAGCCAATACGTTTTTTGAAACAAAAGATCAACAACCGATCGAAAAACACCGATTTACATCGTACAAATGAAATGTTTAGTCCGAATCAACAGTCCCGGGGGTGAATATCCACAAAGGTTTAAAAACCGTTCATCAACACCTCAACAGGCATGTTGTTGTGGGACCTACGTCTTAAAAGGTATCTATGTGTGTTGTTGTAATTCCTACACAGCGCTTTTTATTTTAAAAAAATTTGTTGGACCTAGGGTTACCAACTGAGCATTTTTCACCCGGAGACTCAGGGTTTGCCGGCAAATCTCCAGGCTCAGGGTTTGGCAGGCAAATCTCCGGGCGAAATAATAATTACATAAAAAATAGAAAAATGTCAAATTTCTTTCATTCAAATAAACAGAATTCGTTTGAAAACAAAAAAAAGGAAACTCTGTGTATTAGAAAAGGGCCGAGTTTAGTTTTGCAATGAGTTTTTTGGTTATTTATGTTGGTTCATTGGATATTTTATTTATCCATATTACGTATAAGCTAACTGATGTTTTATGTCTATATTGGGTTAATGTTAATAATTTTTTGTTGTTAATTTTGAATGGTTTTGACATTTGAATTTAATAAGTTGCCTATATAAAACTGTGCGTATGTTAATTTTACTATTAACACCTCGATTACTGAAGTCTTGTCACATCAGGTGACATGACTATAGTCATGTCATGTCGCTTAAAAATTAGTATTATTGAAGTCGATAAAAACGGTCACGACTAAAACTAAAAATTCTGAAACGCAAAAACTCAAAAAAACTTCCATTTTACGTTCTTCAATTTCACAAAAACAATTAAGGACGTTTGAAAAAATTATTGTCACATGAAAAATTGAGGCGATTAAAATGTCATTTGAAGTGACATCTGTCGTATAAAATGACTTGAGGCATGAAAAACGACTTCAACAATACGAAAATTGATGCGATGTGACTTTAGTCATTTAAAGTGACATGACTTGCCTTCGGTCATCGGGGTGTAAATAATAAATATCAGTCAAATGAAAATAATCGCAAACAAAACAATGACAATAAAAGAAAATGTTATTACGTCTCGTTCAATAACGAATGGTTGAAAAATCAAAACTATGAGGGGCTCGAAAAAGTTAACGAGTTTACAGGAAAATGCAGATTAGGCTGTATTAATTTCACTATAAAGCATGATGGAGATTAAATCAAATTTTTATCATATATATAATACACAAGCCACGAAAAAGCGTAGCCATAGGAAAGAAGAGAATACAGAAGAGAAAAAAGAGAATACAAAAAGGTATAAAAAATGAAAAAAGACTAAAATAAACGAAACAAGTGAACGAAATTTTTGGAATTTCTTCAAAACCCCCGATATAGAAGCCTAGCTCATTTTTAGCAAACAAATCGTGAACTTGTAGCGTAATTTTGAAATTAAAACTCAATATAAAAAAACTCCAAAAAATCGCCATAACGCCAACTGGAAAAATAAAACTCCATATAAAAAAAATTCAAAAGGATGTAATCAAAAACACCAATTTTTTGCATATGCCAATGTTCATTGTTTATTGCAAATGGCTTGAATCAGTAAGGCTATGATTTAGGAGGTTTTGATTTCTTCCAAATTTTATTCTCATTTCAATTTCAATTTATGCTTTGCTTGCGGATAGCCGTATTATTTTGGATTGTGATTTTATTTCAGACTTAAAAAAATATTTGTTTTAAAATTTGTGCAAATGCACATATTCGAACTAGTTGAATTATATTTTTGTATATTATAAAATCTCCGGGTCGCGCGCTTTCAAGAGTTGGTAACCCTAGTTGGACCCCCCCTAAAACTTTTTCTGTGTGCGCCCCTGCTTGAAGAATATGTCGGAGGTTTTGGTAGTACAATGCTGAATGCTTTAAAATGTAGATATAGGTTCATTCTCTATAACGGTGCAATGTGCATGCACAATGCATGAGCATTTTACTCATGAGATTTGAGCAACTTTTTACTATTATTTTTTGATAGAACTACAATGCTTTAAAATGTAGGGTTTCGTTCGGAAACACCAAATCGCTTGATTATTTTCTAAAATAGGCAACTGTCATTCCAAGGGGCGTGGTTATCAGTTTTTCAACAAGAATTGGTATTTTGTTTCCGAACGACCAGTTGCCTAAATATATATATATGAAGTATTAAATATTAATAATTATGTATTAAAACTTATCACAATAATTATGATAATTTAACAACAGGAAAAACAAACTAAACACAACTCAAAACATGTGTGGTTTGTGTGAAAAAATTATTATTTGCAGATTTCAAATTATGAAAATTAAAAACAAATGATTTAAGTTTTTAATTTTTATTTGATTAATTTTTGTATTAAAATATTGATGCAGATTTAAAAAAAACAATTTTCGTATTTCTATTAAATAAATGAGACACACAAAATAAAATAGAAAATTTATATTTTTAATAATAATATTGTATTTGTTTCGATTAAAATCAAATAAAAACCGCAAATGTCATTTTTAGATCTCAGTTCTTATTTTGGATCTCAAAAACAGCGAGCTCAAAATAGTCGATCGAATTGCCTATTTTGGAATAGAAATGGAGTTTCCGAACAACTTTATCTGTCAAATCGCTTGCTTAAATAAGCAAGAAATAGTTTAAGAACGACCATTTCCAGCCACAAACGTCAAAATAGGAAAATAAGCTAGCATTTTTATATTTTTGACATATGGAATCGAAACAAATTTCTTTTTTCTTTCTTCAGAATTATTTTCAAAAACTGGAACAAAAGTATTATCATGTGTTGTAGCTTCTTGAACAGCATTTTTAAAAATAGCATCTTTAATACCGCGTTTTATTAAAAACAAAAGGTAGCCATTTAAAAGAGGAATATCAGTTAACATTTTAAAATTTTTATGATGAAATTTCAAATCTGAAAGACGTATAACTTTTTCAGCTAAAAGAAACACAGCATTTTTCTTATAGTTCAAAGGAAGACACGACGCAAAATTTAGATATCTGCCAGACCACGTTTGCTTATGATACCAATCAGTACTTAAAGAGCCATCACTATTATGGATAATAATAAGATCCAAAAAAGGCAATTGATTATCAACTTCAATTTCCAAAGTAAATTTAATATTTTTATCATAATCATTAAACTCTTTAAGAAAAACATCAATTTTATCAGTCGGAACAGCTGTAACAATATATGAAACCGGTCAAAGTTTTTTATGTAAAATATTTGTTAATTAAAAAGGCTATACACCAAATAAACAATTTTTTTTATTATAAAAATAAAATATATATATATATATATATATATATATATATATATATATATATATATATATATATATATATATATATATATATATATATATATATATATATATATATATATATATATATATATATATATATATATATATATATATATATATATATATATATATATAAACTTTTTTTTTTGTTTTTTCGTCTCCGCTTATCATATATAGTCGTTTGGCACAAAAATTTTTCCGAAATTCCGAGATGAAGCCCATTGCAATAGTAACGCCATCTGGAAAAATAAAACTCCATATAAAAAAATTCAACAATATTTAATCAAAAACACTAATCTAATTTTTTGCATATGGCAATGTTCATTGTTTATTGCAAATGGCGTGAATGTGTATGGCTATGATATATCGGGGGTTTTGAATCTACCTAAAAAAACTAAAACTGCGTTCTAATTGATGCTAAATTGTACTAAACGTGCTAAATCAATTTAGTCAACTATTTTATTTGACTAAATCGACAGTTTTTTTCTAAATAATTTGGAAGAAATTCATACGTTAAACAATCTGACAACTTGATTATATTAAGCCTAAGCGTTAGAATACAGCCTAAGTAAATTTTAAAAATTTGTAAGTTTACCAAAAATATTGTAGATTACAAAAAAGTTATTTGAAAAAACCAAAAATTTATTTGATTTACAAATTATTTTTGGATTTGAACGAAAAAAATTGTAGTTTTATCAAAAAATTTTGTGTGTTGTATATTTATAAAAATTTTGTAAAAGTGACTTATTTTTATAAAGATTCCATTTTCTGTACATATTTTTACGGCGGCAGTAAAGTAACATAACATAAGATTATGAATTTGTTCAAAACAGCATGCACAGCGTTTATTTTAATGAGTTGAAAAATTAATTTCAATTTATTACCTTCTAAATTTATAAAAAGTTTGATGTACTTATTTCATATTTACAAAACATTTAAAAGTTCACCGAAAAAAAAAGAAAACAGTCTTGAGAACTGCCGACAGAAGTGAAAACTTAAAACTGTGAAATAGCTGTGTTTTTATCGTCTAAATACAACAAAATCTTTACTTACTTTACCCTCCACACTATTAACTGAGAAAAACATCAAATTCAATAAAAAAGAAAAAACCAAAATATGAATCAAGAGAACGAGAGTGAAATTATTTATAATACCTTATCATTAATTTCAACAATACTTAGGTTATTCGTATTATCAATTCCGTTTTCTTTAGTCGCGTTTTTTCTTCGGACAACTGTCCGGGACAGCGATTGTTTTATTTATATTTTTTCGTTCAAATTAAAATTATTTCAATTTTGATTGCATAAATATTAAATATTTATCGTTTATCCATCCATTTTAATTAATCTCTTTAAAATAAAGTGGCAAATTAAATTTATTTTTACCAGTTCGCAACAAATCTTGTGTTTTATCGAGAGCAGTTCAGAACAGGTGAGGGAAATAAACAATGGGACAGTTTTAGTACTATTTTTGAAATTAACACTATCTTCATGTATGTTTATTTTTAGATATCAAAAACATTACATATATGTACATACGTAGAAAACAAAAAATTAAATTTAATCTTTAATTTAATTTTTTTTTAGTTCGAATCTCGTCGTTTAAATATAAAATATATGGCTCTTCATGAAATAAACAAATATAACACAAGCGTAAACAAACATTAATGGCGATTGTCAAAATATTCACTTGAAGTTAGCTACAATTTAGTTCTAAAAATCTCCCTGTATTTTACCAATATTTTTCTCTGTCCTGGACAGCCAGTTCGAAGATAAAACGCGACTTTTATTAAAAAGCATAAAGAACAAAAAACAAATAAAATATGACAAAACAATTTTTTTTATTTCACTTAAAAATACAACAAAACCTTTAGTTACTATACCACACTTAAACCGAAAAAAAAATCAAATTCATTAAAAAAAAAACAAATTATAAATCAAGAAAATAAGAATAAGAAAATAACAAATTTTATTTAACATTTTATATTTAATATTTATTTAGCGACGACGAGTCGAATATATAAATTTTTCCCCATACAAAATCGCACAACGCGCCTAAAGAAGTTTTCACTTAAGAAAATTGTGTATGAAATTCGGAGCTAAAGTTACGACAGTTATAAATTGTCGTAAAGTAGCACTTTAGCTCTTAATTAAACCATTTACTACTGACGTGTATCTCTCAGAGGCAATTTTTTTGCAATACTTATTTGTTTTAAATACTATTTTTAATTTTCTTGATTAATGGATCGTGTACACATAGTTTTTAATATTTATTGCCCTCATTTTCTTTTTTTTAAGGATCGCGTACACATATATTTTTTTAATGATGTAAAAAACAGACCAAAACAAAAGATACGTAAACGCCTGTGTGCGAATAAGACAAAACATAATCACTTTTTTTTAAAAAAAGATGTAAATGTTTGTCTTTTTTATATTTTTTAAACATGTGTTAGTTAAAAAAAATTATACACACTATGATACTTTTCTAAAATAAATTTTGTTTCTCGATAATTAAGATTTATATGATCGATTCTCAAAAATAATAAATAAAACAAAAACTTATTTTATTTTACAAAAAATTTCGAAATTCTATTTAATAAAATAAAATTTTTTAGGTAAGAGCATTTATTATTTATTTTCGGATAACATCGGTATAAAAATTAGCGAAATAGACACGATTGACATCTTTTTTAAAAAAAAGTGATTATGTTCTGTCTTATTCGCACACAGGCGTTTACGTATCTTTTGTTTTGGTCTGTTTTTGACATCATTTAAAAAAGATATGTGTACGCGATCCTTAAAAAAAAGAAAATGAGGGCAATAAATATTAAAAACTAAAATTTTTTTTTTATTTTGCCTCACAGATGCATGTCATTTTTAAAAAAACGTAGTTTTTGAATAATAATCACGTCAGTGGTGAGCGGTAAATAATATACTATTATTCAATCCAATAACAACATTCAGCAGTGACAGCACAAGATGACAGACCAAACGCGATGCGTACAAAAAAATTTTCCATATTATTCATTGGAGCTCGTTGATTGGCATATGAATTAAGTCAGCTGTGGTTGTTCATAAAGTCTAAAGTCACGTACAAAAAGTAGAGACAATAGAACTCGATTAGAAAATATCTTCTGAAAACAAAAAAATTAAATTCCGGATTTTCATTCATTATTATATTATGTTTGCATAATTATAATTTAAATAAATTAGTGGTATATTTTGCGAAAAGTAACTGCAATTATTATTGTGAATATTTTCAAATTGACATCAACAAAATTGTTCTTTATTTTGTGAGCCAAGTTGACAAGTAGGAAAAAACATTAACAAAATTATTGTATCCAATAATTTATAATTGTTTGTAACGATTCATCTATTTGAATTCCAAAGAATTTTAATTACGATTCTCGGTAAGCGATATGGATATTTAGAATAATCTAATATGCTTTATATCGTTTCATTTTTTTACATCAATTTTAGTTTGACAAGTATTGTTGCCAAATAAAAAATGTCGTCGTCTCGAGGTGGAAGTGGTGGTGATTTTATAAATGGAAGTAATAACAATATCAGTAATCTAAGTGGTAATAACAGTGGCCTTAATAATAATATAAACTCACGTTCTATGAGAGATTATGGTTCAACATCGAGTTCATCATCGGCGGTTATAACTGGTGGCGGGACGGCGGCTGTACCTAATGTCAGTTTTGCTGGTTTTAGTCCAACTGAATTTATTTCATTAAGTGAAAGTATTACTCAAAATATTAATTTGGTGTTGTCTGGTTATCAATCGTTGGAAAAGGCAGCGCGTGTTATTGGAACATCAAGAGATAATCAAAATTATAGAGATAAAATGTAAGTTAAATTAATTCTATAGGTTTTGCTGTATAGTTGTTTTGGATTTTGAAACAGAAATAAATGTTTATCAAACAAAGTGCAGAAATGGGAGGAGGCAGTAAATGCATTATAATTGTTGAATTAAATCGACAAAATTTATGAGTTTCAGGTGATGTTTTGTCCGAATAACGTTTCCTATTAGTCATGAGCATGAGGCAATTTGGAAAATAAGATGCATGTTTTTTTAAAATTTTCGTTGTTCTTTCGTTTTAGCCATCAAACTCAAACAACCATAAACAATAAAATATTAGGAACAAGTAAAGATCTTCAACGTTTAACCGTCGTTGTACGAGGCGGTGATTCACAACAAACGCTTCAAGTAAAAAAACTTTCGTCTAATTTCAAAGAATCCGTTGAGCTATATCATAATTCGCAACAGAAGATCGCTTCTAAAATGAAAGCCGCAGTTTTACAAAATCAGCATCAATTTAATACAGCTAGGATGAATATGGAAGATGATCAATCCTCAAGTAACACGAATGATAATGTGAAACTAATTGAACAAGAGCAGAAACGTATTGAACGTGATCTTAAATTTGAACAGTCAATATTACAAGAAAATGAAAAACGTATGCAACAAATCGAAACAGATGTTATTGATATAAACCAAATAATGCGGGAACTAAGTGGTTTTATTAACTATCAGGGTACCATAGTTGGTAAGTGTCTAGTATACGATTTATTTTAATCTTAATTATATAAAATTAATAATTGTAGATATACTGGAAAACAATATTGATGTGGCGGCCAATAATGTGGATGAAGGTGTGAGTCAATTAGGGAAAGCAACACAACACCAAGCAAAATATCGTAAAAAAGTTTTAATACTTTTGGTGATCGCTGTGATAGTAGGTATAATAGTAGCAGTAATTATTGTATCAAGTCTTAAATAGCTAAGAAAAAGAACAAAGCAAAAAAGATATTTTTCTTATTAAATTATTAATTTATATTATACTACTAGTAATAATTATTATATATAACGTTACATATTAATAACTAATATTTAATAATAAAAGTATAAAAATATTATAATTCAATTGTTTTGTTTAAATAATAACTGTATTAGGATCGCTATACACTTGAGCAAAACTATGCGAACTATGTTTTTAAAAAAATAATGTTTTAACGCGAATAATATTTTTTAAACAAAATGTAATGAATGTAATGTTTCCTTTTTTATTTTATTTTTTTAAATTATTTGTTTCCGTAATGTTTTTTTGTATAATTACGTTGTATACAAAAAACAGCTCGCATAGTTCACATAGTTTAGCTCAAGTGTATAGCGGGCCTTACTGTTGTAAATAGAACTGCAGATAATTTTAAATTTAGCCACCAAATTTATAGTTTCTACGCTTATTTGCCTTAAAATTATGGCTACAAACAGTACCACTTTTATAATATAACAAAGCAAATTAAAGCTAACTTCATTCTAATCAAATCTGCTTGTAATCATTTGTTCATAGAAATTAAAATTGATTTTAAATATATTTTTACCAATAGTTTAAAATAAAATAATACCATAAAAATGCCGGACCATTTAGGTGATGATATGCGGAAAGTAAAAGGGGAAGAAACTGAAGAAAAAGAAATAAAATGTAAGTAAAAATGACAAATATCCTACAATGAAATTTGACACATCCTCCATAAAGTATTTTTTTGTAAATTACAATTGATGTTTTTGTGCTCTAGCTCTTGATGAGGGAGATATTGAACTTCTTAAAACTTATGTAAGTAAATAATAAGACCCCAAGCAAAATCAAAATTTTTTGTTAGTTGTTTATTTGAGGTTAAGTCATTTATTGCAGTGCAAAATTTTGAAGCTTTTGTTATTCTAGGGACAAGGTCAATATCATAAAAGTATTAAACAAATTGATGAAGATATTCAAAAATCAATTAAGCAAGTAAATGAATTAACCGGAATCAAAGAGAGTGACACCGGTTTGGCTCCACCAGCACTATGGGATTTGGCAGCTGATAAACAAACCTTACAAAACGAACAACCATTACAAGTTGCTAGATGCACAAAAATTATTAATGCTGATTCAGATGATCCTAAATATATTATAAATGTAAAACAATTTGCAAAATTTGTTGTTGATTTAGCAGATTCTGTGGCTCCGACTGACATTGAAGAGGGAATGCGTGTTGGGTATGGATATGATTAATACATTCATCTAAATCTCTTACATTATGATTTTTTTTATATATTTTAGTGTTGATCGTAATAAATATCAAATTCATATTCCATTACCACCGAAAATTGATCCAACTGTAACAATGATGCAAGTTGAGGAGAAACCAGATGTTACATATAGTGACGTGGGTGGGTGTAAGGAACAAATCGAAAAATTACGTGAAGTTGTCGAGACTCCGTTGTTGCATGTAAAATTTGTTTTTTTTTTAACGAACTTATAATTAAAACTTAATATCACTATTTCTTTTATAATTAGCCTGAAAAATTCGTAAATTTGGGAATTGAACCTCCAAAAGGAGTATTATTGTTTGGACCGCCTGGAACTGGTAAAACTTTATGTGCCCGAGCTGTTGCTAACCGTACAGATGCTTGTTTTATTCGTGTTATTGGTTCTGAATTAGTACAGGTAATACTGATTACCTTTATACCCATACATTAATATAAATAAACTAAGGAGAATTATTTCAGAAATATGTGGGTGAAGGAGCAAGAATGGTGCGTGAACTTTTTGAAATGGCACGGTCCAAAAAGGCATGTCTTATATTCTTCGATGAAATTGATGCAATTGGTGGAGCTCGTTTTGATGATGGTGCCGGTGGTGACAATGAAGTGCAACGTACTATGTTGGAATTGATCAATCAATTAGATGGGTTCGATCCTCGTGGTAATATCAAAGTTTTAATGGCAACAAATCGGCCTGATACGTTAGATCCTGCTTTAATGCGTCCTGGCAGATTAGATCGTAAAGTTGAGTTTGGTTTACCAGACTTAGAAGGAAGAACACATATATTCAAAATTCATGCTAGATCGATGTCGGTCGAACGTGATATTCGTTTTGAACTATTAGCAAGATTATGTCCTAATTCAACTGGTGCTGAGATTAGATCTGTATGTACTGAAGCAGGCATGTTTGCAATTCGCGCTAGACGTAAAGTTGCAACGGAGAAAGATTTTCTGGAAGCTGTCAACAAGGTTATTAAGAGTTACGCTAAATTTAGCGCAACACCTAGATATATGACCTATAACTAATTATAATTTTTGTATTAAATTTTTTAATGAATAAAATATATTTAATTCTTAATGCATTAAAAAGAAATTTCTCCTAACAACTGTTTCACTTATTATTTACGAATCTTATCAGTAAATAACGTTAGATTATTGAAAAAATCGTTATCTTTATAAATTACAAATGTAAACAAAAACCCGCATGTACTATGTACACAAATAAAAACAAAAAAGGTAAACAACACTGAGGAAGACAGAACTATGTACAAAAATATGCTTACAAACTAGACATACGTCTCTCTTAAAAGTGGAATCTAAAATTTTGTGAAAGAAAGCTGTCACTCGGTGTGCTCTTAAGATTTTATACAAACTATGTTGTAAATAATTTAATTTAATAAAAAAAATTGCTTTAAAAACATATATAAACTATTAATAGAGATGTGTAACATATAAAATGTAAGTTAAATCTTCAAATTTTTCGAAAAATGGGAATTATATTTTTTCTAACCTATGTCATTGTGTGGTAATTAATATTCGAGTGTAACGATAGAATCCACAAATTCCACATCGTCAAAAACTGGTACTAAAATTGTAAACAAATATATTCAAAATAAACAAACCGGTGAAATAGCTGATTAAATTTAGCGGGAACATTTTTTTTTAATTTATTTAATTTTAATGTGATTATTTCCTTTAAAGATATAGCACCAAGAATATTTTTTAATTGGAAAATGATGTCCCAATATACCACAATGGCATCTGGGAGTACAAGTAGTACTACCCCGCAAGTAGATGCTGCTCAGATGAATACCTTTCGGAGTTATGTTACAATATTAGGAGATCCAAATGCAAAAGACGAATTAAAATTAAAAGCGGCTCAAGAATTAAGCGAACATTTTGAAGAGATAACACAATGTACAGGATATCAATCATTTTTGGAACATTCTATGAAAATATTTATTAAAATACTTCAAGATGGAGAACCAACATTTATATCGGAATTCAGTGTGCAACAGGTGAGTGATTCATGTTTCGAAAATTAAATTAGGTTATGAATTACAGTATGTGATCCAATATTTAGTAATTATTTTTTTTGTATATTAGATTCGGAAATTAGTTTTAGAAATGATTCATCGACTACCAACATCAGAAATTCTGAGACCATATGCAAAACCAATTTTAACGCTGATGTTAAAATTATTGCAAATCGATAATGAAGAAAATATAATGGTTTGCTTGCGGATAATAATTGAACTACATAAACAATATCGTCCGGCATTTAATCCTGAAATACAACATTTTTTAGCTTTCGTTAAAAGTATTTACTCTGACTTACCAAAACATTTGCCAAAAATATTTGAACCTCGTCTTCCGATACGTATCAAAGATTTAAAAGAATTAAATTTTGACCAATTGCTATCCGAAACGTATACGTTAACTCCAATTCAAGTTGAAAAAAAAACTAATGATGGAACTACCGTGACGGTAAGAAGACTCGTTAAAAATAATTGATCATTTACAAATTTTTGTCTTTTTTTAGTACAATTTAATACCAAAAGGAATTTTATCATTAAAAGTTTTACAAGAATTACCTATAATTGTTGTTTTAATTTATCAAATCTACAAACATTCAGTACACCAAGAAGTTGAAGAATTTGTACCATTAATTATGACAACGATTACATTACAACCAACGATCGCACAACGATCATCCCTTTCGTTTAATAAAGAAGTGTTTGTGGATTTTATGGGGGCACAGATCAAAACATTATCATTTTTGGCATACATTATTCGATTTTTTCAAGTAACTTATCCACGATTCCTGTTTTTAAAAACTATGACTCATATTTTTTTATATTTTTAGGAAATTATTAATAATCATGCTCCCAATATGATTAAAGGAATGTTAAGCTTGTTACAGTTGTGTCCACGAGAAGTCGCTCATTTAAGGAAAGAATTATTGATTGCTGCGAGGCATATATTAGCCACCGATTTAAGGAACAGTAAGTGTAGAGTGTAGTTGAGGGGAAGTGTAGTTGTTTTTTATATGGCTCACAAATACCTGCGTTGGGAGGTGTAGAATGCATTTTTTTTTATTTCTTAAAGAATGGATAACTAATCAATAAATCCTATCACTATCCTATCAGCAAAAGGAATTTTTTTTAAAAATTTACAGTAACACAAAAATTGGGTTGTCAATAATCTAGCTAGTGGCATATTCCTCGATCATGTGACGCAGTTTTCCTCAATAATGTTAACTCAAGCAATAACCTGCCATTATCAAGGAATATTCCATAACTAAGATTAATTTCGCTACCGTTGACTAAATACAGTTAATCCGCCAGCATATATCACCTTGGCTACTGATATTTCACTGCTATTGCCAGTGGTATGTGATATCTTACGTTAACTCATATGATAATAGCAGTGAGTGGAAGTTGTTCACAAGCTCCCAAAACTTCCATATTGATCTTGTGTCGCAAATTAATTTCGCATTGATTGGAAGCAATGAAGAGAGATCCTAGGTTGTTACTTAATTAAATATTTTCATTCTTCACACATAGTGATGACAAAAATTTAATTTAAAATTCCCCAAAAAGTTCTTGTTAGGGTTACTTCGTACAAGCCATAATCAATGTTTTGTATATAAAAGTAATTTTTTTATTTTTCCAGAATTCGTTACGTGCATGGATAAATTATTCGATGAAGATTTATTATTAGGACGCGGCTATACTACACACGAATCTTTAAGGCCACTAGCTTATTCAACGTTAGCCGATCTAGTACATCATGTGCGACAACAACTTAGTTTAAATGTACTTGCCAAAGCGGTTCAATTATTTTCTAAAAATGTACATGATGAATCATTGCCAACAAGCATTCAAACAATGTCTTGCAAGTTACTACTAAATTTAGTAGATTGCATACGACAAAAAAGTGAAACAGAACCAACATTATCTAGAGAATTGCTAATCACTTTATTGAGAGTGTTTACACAAAAATTCTATACTATCGCTAAAATTCAATTACCATTAATTATGTCAAAATGGAAATCATTGAAAAATGAAAATCAACTAAATTTAACGAATCAAACCCAAACGGCTGTAAGTGGTATAGTTGGTGGTACAAACTCTACTAATCCAACTCCATTAATGAGTCAAACAAGTGTAACCGCAGATAGTTTGAGTAAAAGTACTGATGCTTTTGGATTTGTAAGTTGTAACTACATTAGTATATAGAGACAAAAGTTAAGTTAAATGTTATTATTTTGATCAGGATTTTTCTTCATCTGAGCAAGCTACAAAACTGCAAAGCATTGGTTTTTCACCACCGATTAACTTGAATGTGGCAGAGTATAGAAGTTTAGTCAAAACTTTAGTATGTGGTGTCAAAACTATAACTTGGGGATGCTCGAGCTGTAAAACAAACGTAAGTGATTAACAATAAATAATAATCTAAATGTTTTAAATTAAAATATTTTTACAGCCATTAGTAGTTGTTGATCCATCTATAACAAAAGCATTTCAGCCACACGAAGTTAATATATTCATAGATCTAGTGAATTGGGCTCTTGAAGCGTTAGATATATATCAAATAAATTTACCACAACTAGGTCCAAATGCAACACCTTTAAATAAAACGATGCCACAAATACCACGATCAAAAGAAGAAAAGGAAGTACTGGAACATTTTAGTGGTGTTTTTTTGTTGATGACAAATCAAAATTTTCAAGAAATCTTTGCTTCATCTATTGATTATATGGTTGAACGCATATATAAAAATTCTGCCTTACAAATCGTTGCTAATTCATTTTTAGCAAATCCACAAACCTCGCCATTATTTGCAACAGTTCTTGTTGAATATTTATTAGATCGAATGGAAGAAATGGGATCAAATATTGAACGATCGAATTTATATTTGAGATTATTTAAATTAGTTTTTGGAAGTGTTAGTTTATTTCCAACTGAAAATGAACATATGCTTCGACCCCATTTACATAATATTGTAAATAGATCAATGGAACTTGCGATGACAGCTAAAGAACCGTACAATTATTTTTTGTTGCTGAGAGCATTATTTCGATCGATTGGAGGTGGAAGTCATGATTTATTGTACCAAGAATTTCTTCCTCTTCTACCAAATCTATTGGAGGGGTTAAATCGATTACAAAGTGGGTTCCACAAACAACATATGAAAGATTTGTTTGTTGAACTTTGTTTAACGGTTCCAGTTAGATTATCATCTTTGCTACCATATCTTCCGATGTTAATGGATCCTTTGGTATCAGCTTTAAACGGATCACATACATTGATCAGTCAAGGATTGCGGACGTTAGAGTTGTGTGTCGATAATTTACAACCGGATTTCTTGTATGATCACATTCAACCAGTTCGAGCTGATTTAATGCAAGCACTATGGCGTACGTTAAGAAATCAAGATAGTGCTGCTTTAGTTGCATTCCGAGTATTAGGTAAATTTGGCGGTGGAAATCGTAAAATGATGATTGAACCACAAAAATTAGAATACCATGAAAAAGATACACCATCACCAGGAGTTATTGCTTATTTCCAAGACCACCAGAAAGCGATTGAGTTTCCAGTCGATAAGGTTATTGAAACTGCATTTGCAGCCTTAAAATCAAGTTCAACTGATCCATTTTATTGGAGACAAAGCTGGGAAGCCATACGTTGTTATCTGGCTGCATCTTTGTCATTAGATGATGATAAACATACACTACAAAAACTATTTATGCATCCTAGTTTTACTGATGGTAACATAAACACAATTTCAAGTCCACAATATCGTTCACAAGATATTCAAGCTAGACAAACGCATCAAACCGCATTAACTGCAATGTTTGTGGCTGCTGCTACAAAAGAATTAAGACAATCTGTTCTTCCAACTATGGTTGCAGTGGTTCGACATTATACTATGGTCGCAATTGCACAACAAGCCGGACCATTTCCTCATAAACATTTTCAACAGTTCAATAATGGTCTTGATCCACTTGTTTTGATTGATGCTCTTGCAGTTATAATGGGTCATGAAGAAAAAGAATTATGTAAACCTGGTCATTTAGCAATGGCTTTGGTATTAGAAACAGCCACAAACATAATGGGTACTAAAGAAAGAGCATGCCGCTTACCGATGATGCAATATTTAGCTGAACGTATGTCATCATTATGCTATGAACGTCCATGGTATGCAAAAATGGGTGGATGTATTGCACTTAAATTCTTCTATGAACATATGGCCATGCGATGGTTATATCAGCATTTGTTTTCATTCCTTAAAGCATTTATGTTTGTGATAATGGATTTAGACGGAGAAGTGTCTAGCGGAGCTATTGATTTGGCAAAAATAAATCTGGAAAAAATGCTTCGAATATGCATGGTCCCATTAGATCGAGATTGTAAAAATGAAGAATTAATTCAAACTCAAAACAAAGCTATGTATGAAGTGATACATGATTTAGTCAGACAAGTCACAAGTCCTCATTCGTTAGTGAGAGAACAGGCAATGGCCGCTTTACGTTTAATATCTGAACTACAAAATAAAACCGTAACTGAAGTAATGGAACCACATCGTGATCTACTTGTCGATGTCATCCCACCGAAAAAGCATTTACTACGACATCAACCTGTGTGTGCGCAGATTGGAATTATGGATGGCAATACTTTTTGTACAACACTTGAACCAAGATTGTTTACACTTGGTAATTTCAACTAAATTAATATATTCTTTTATTATTTTTAATTTAATTTTTTACTAAACTTTCAGATCTTTCAAATCAACCTCATAAAATATTTTTCCATGAAGTATTAACGCTTTGTGAAGCTGAAGATTTAATATTGAATAAAGTCGATTGCTATAAAAACGTTGCTAATTTAGTGCCACTTAGGAAAAGCGCTTTGCGCACATTGGCCGCTTGTCACTATTTAACACAACCCAATGCACGAGAAAAAATATTTGCAGTTTTAGTGAAGGCGTTAGAGAAAAATAATTCTGAATTGCAGGAAGAAGCATTTTTATGTTTGCAGAAATTTGTAGCAGGATTTCAAATCGATAAAGATATTGTTCATTCTGGTATGAGGCCGTTATTGTTAACTCTAGGTGATTATAGAAATCTTTCGTTGAACGGTGCAAAGAGGTTATCTTATTTAACACAACTGTTTCCATCTATGTTCAATGAAAAATTATGTGAACAACTATTACAACATATCA
The DNA here is from genome assembly GCA_963693315.1 of Diogma glabrata. Classification (NCBI taxonomy): domain Eukaryota; kingdom Metazoa; phylum Arthropoda; class Insecta; order Diptera; family Cylindrotomidae; genus Diogma; species Diogma glabrata. The sequence goes on from OY856187.1 coordinate 127,085,307, forward strand.
AGAAAATGTTGGAAATATCGGCTGTTAGTAATAAAGGTACAGAGTAATCGAACTGCTAATTATTATTGTGATTAATTTTTTTTAAATTTAAATTATAGGTAAAAATTATTTAGCCGTGTCTAAAACAGGAGAAACTGAACAAAAGATAACAACAATAATAGGTATATTTCATCAAATTCCAGCAGCGACGGCAAAATTCATTGAAAGCCTTTGTCGTTTAGTACTACAATTAGAAAAGACATTGCTCATTGAACCATCTTGTCCGTATCGAGAACCTCTTATAAAATTTTTAATGCGATACCCAAAAGAGACTTTAGATCTTTTGCTCCATGATAACAGTGTAAAAGACCCGCAATGGAATCGATTTTTGATATATCTATTAAAACATAAAAATGGCAATGTGTTCCGTGCAATAATGGAAACAAAATCGGCACGATTAATACAACTTATCTTACAAAACTCATACGATAACACAGCACCACAATCTGCGATACTTTCTGTGCGAGAAGATAGATATGAGGCACAACATCAATCTGTTCTAATTATATTTACATTAACCGAATATGATAATCAATGGCTTGCAACACAAGTAGATATCGTTAATGCTTTAAAGACGATATGGAATAATGATTTATATAAAAGTTGTGAGAAAAATGTTGCATGTGATTTATGGCATATTGTTGCTAAAATTTTATTACATTATTTTTCACATCATACAAACGATATCGATTTACTTTTCCAATTGTTACGAGCACTGTGTTTTCGTTTTATTCCTGATTTCCAGTTTCTTAAAGACTTTTTACAAAATACAGTTGCACAAAGTTATACAGTTGATTGGAAAAGACGTGCCTTCTTCCATTTTGTTGATAATTTTAATAATCCAGCAATAACACAAGAACTAAAAGCAAAGGTATGCTGAGCTTTTTTTCAATTTAAACTAATGATCATATAACTGTTTTGTAATTTTAGATATTAACAGTTGTGCTGATTCCATGCTTCGCTGTTAGTTTCGATAAAAATGAAGGAAACAAATTAATTGGCGCTGCACCTTCTCCATATCAAGAAGATGATAATAGCGTTGTTTCGGTGTTTATTAATCGAGTTGTTGATCCAGATAAACCATTTGCCAATGAAGATTCTGTTCGAATTGCTTTACTTCAATTAGCCTGTTTATTTGTCGAACGCGCTTCGCCACATATTCACGATGGTGATGCAAGCAATAAAAGACAGGGGAACAAATTACGAAGATTGATGACTTTTGCCTGGCCTTGTTTGTTGGGTAAAAATTGTGTTGATCCAGCAGCTAGGTATCATGGGCATTTATTACTTAGTCATATAATTGCAAGATTAGCAATACATAAGCGTATTGTACTACAAGTATTTCATTCATTACTAAAAGGTCATGCTGTCGAAGCACGTTCAGTTGTTCGTCAAGCATTAGAAGTATTAACCCCTGCAATGCCAGTGCGAATGGAAGATGGAAATACAATGTTAAAACATTGGACCAAAAAAATTATCGTTGAGGAGGGACACACAATGCAACAGCTATATCATATTTTACAATTGGTAGTTCGTCACTATAAAGTGTATTATCCTGTTCGCCATAACTTAGTTCATCACATGGTTAATTCCATCCAGCGTTTAGGATTTTCACCAACATCAACATTGGACCATCGAAAATTAGCAGTTGAATTAGCTGAGGTGATAATTAAATGGGAAATACAACGTATTCGAGATGAAACAGACGGATCTGTAGAAGATGATGAATCAAGTTTATTCTCAAGCGACGTAAAACCACCAACCAGCGTAATTAAAAGAGTACAACCCGATGATACTCTCGAACCACGTAAGAAATTTGGATTAGGCGAAAATAGCCCAGTTCAAATTCCACAACCACCTTCTCAACAAATGCAATTGCAACCATCCACATCGTTAAATATTGGAAATAAGATCGAAGGATCTGGACGCCCAATTGATCGTGCTAATTGTGATGCTGTATTAACATTTTTATTTAGACTTGCATGTCAAATTAATGATGCTACTCCAAGTACAAATGCCGCACAACCTATTGCATCTCCAACCGAAAATCTATCGCGACGCTGTGTAACACTGATAAAAATGGCAATGAAACCTGATGTATGGCCACAGCCTTGTGACTTAAAACTAGTATGGTTAGATAAAGTATTTGTGAGTGTCGAAACACAACAACCTAATTATGCTAATATATGTACTGCTTTAGAGTTATTAACATTTCTACTAACCGTTATGAAACGTGATCAAATTCTACAAACATTCCGTCCATTGCAGAGGGGGCTGTCTGCATGTGTAACAAGTACAAATACACGAGTTATACGATTAATGCATGGATTGCTATCACGGTTGATGTTAATATTTCCAACTGATTCTTATCATAAACATGAAGATTTGGATACATTATATAACACTGTTAGCAAAATGATCTATGAAGGTTTAGCAAATTACGAAAAAAATCCGCAAGCAAATCCGACTACCCTTTTCGGAACATTAATGATATTAAAAGCAGCTTGTATGAATAATCAAAGTTATATTGATCGATTAATGATGCCTTTTATGAAATTGTTGAATCGGCTACATCGAGAACATTTGACAACAGGAAATACTGCGGCTAGCATCGGGACACAAACAGATGGTAGTGGGCCGGTTGCCTTGGAACTATTAACTCTTTCATTGGATTTGGTAAAAAATCGAGTTGTTGTGATGAGTGTGGATATGCGAAAATTATTCATTGGTGGTATACTTGTTGGATTAATTGAAAAAACGAGCGATGCTAAAGTTATGAAAGCTATTGTCAAAATGATTGAGGATTGGATGAAAAATAAAAACACTCCTACTGTCACCCAAGCGCCAACTTTACGTGAAAAATCAATTTTACTTGTGAAATTAATGCAGTATGTTGAAAAACGATTTTCGGATGATCAAGAACTGAATGCTCAATTTTTAGAGTTAATCAATTACATTTATCGTGATGATCAGTTGAAACAATCTGAACTAACATCAAAACTAGAAGCAGCATTTTTAGCGGGGCTACGATGTAATCAATCAAATATTCGTGCTAAATTCTTTGAAATATTCGATGGTTCAATGCGTCGCCGATTGCACGATCGTCTACTTTATATAATCTGTTCGCATGCATGGGATTCTATTGGACAGCACTATTGGATAAAACAATGTATCGAACTACTCATATTAACTGCAAATACGTCAACACAAATTCAAAATGCGAATGAAACACATTTACTACCATCAATTACTGCGGTTATAAATTTGGCAGATTCTGACGAGAAAAAGAATTTTGTAATCTACACAAGTTTACATAATGATCCAGGAGAAACATTCGATCCGATAGAAGATAAAGAAGATGCATTTGATATGGAGATGAGTGTTGATCCCAGTGTTTCACGGCGTGAAGAAAGCGAACGTCCTGTGACAAATCGTCAAGTTGCTCTTACGAAGTTGATAAATCGACAAGCAGAATTTTTGGAAGCCAGTCGAAAAATCAGAACAGAACAATTATTAGTTGCAACAGCACAGTTATGCCATATGGATACCCAATTAGCCGAAAAAATATGGTTGGAATGTTTTCCACGGCTATGGGCTATATTAGATGAAGGACAACAACAATCAATTGAACGTGAAGTTGTATCATTTTTATCATCAGGTACTCATGTTGTACAAAAAGATTGTCACCCAAGTGCGCTGAACACTTTTATTGAAGCATTATCTCAATGTACGCCACCTATTTATATACCACCAGATTTAATGACATATTTAGGCAAAGCACATAACTTGTGGCATCGCATGACATTGATGTTAGAACAGACTGCATTAGAATTGCCAAATAAAAGAGAATCACCATTTGAATATTCAGATCCTGATTGTAATGCTGAAATTGATCAATCATCAGTTTATGATAAGTTATCATTAATGTATTCATCGCTTTGTGAAGAAGATTTGTGGGCTGGATTATGGTTAAAACATGCGAAATATACCGAAACGAATATTGCTATTGCCTTTGAACAAATGGGCTTTTTTGAAGAAGCACAATCAACGTATGATTTAGCTATGACCAAATTTAAACAAGAAATGTCAAATGGGCCATTAGCAAATGACATGGTAACAGAGGTATTATTATGGGATAATCGCTGGATTCGTTGTGCGAAAGAGTTAAACCAATGGGATATTTTATTAGATTACGCACAATCTAGTAAAGAAAAGAACTCATTTTTGGTAATGGAAAGTGCATGGCGTGTTCCAGATTGGACTTTAATGAAGCATGCTTTGTTAAAAGTGGAACAAACTTGTCCAAAACAATTTGGTTTTAAAGTAAATTTGTATCGTGGATTTTTGGCTATATTAAATCAAGATGATCAACATTTGAGCAATGTTGAAAGATATGTTGAAATGGCTTCAATGTTATGTATGAGAGAATGGAGACGATTACCACATATTGTTTCTCATATTCATCTTCCAATTCTTCAAATTGCTCAACAAATAATGGAATTACAAGAAGCCAGTCAAATTCATCAAGGGTTACAATGTCGAAATGCATCTTTACATGATATGAAGGCTATTGTTAAAACGTGGAGGAATCGACTACCAGTAATAGCTGATGATCTATCTCATTGGAGTGATATATTTACATGGCGACAACATCACTATCAAATCATAACTACACATTTAGAACAACAAACGGAAGCAGCAAATCACACGATGCTTGGGGTACATGCTTCGACACAAGCCATTATTCATTTTGGAAAAATCGCACGAAAACATAACTTAACATCTGTGTGTCAAGATACGTTATCCAGAATTTATACAATTCCATCGGTCCCTATTGTTGATTGCTATCAAAAAATTCGTCAACAGGTTAAGTGTTATCTTCAAATGGCTGCTGTAAGCGGACGCTTAGAATTATCCGAAGCGCTTGAAGTTATAGAATCAACAAATTTGCGGTATTTTACTAAAGAAATGACAGCCGAATTTTATGCTTTGAAAGGACTACTTTTTGCTGAAATTGGACGATCGGACGATGCAAATAAAGCTTTTAGTGCTGCAGCTCAACTAAACGAAAGCTCCCCAAAAGCATGGTCATTATGGGGTGAATATTTAGAACATATCTTCACCAGAAATCCACGACAAATTAATTTAGGTGTCAGTGCCGTGGTTTGTTTCTTACATGCCAGTCGACATCAAAATGAAAGTAAATCACGAAAGTATTTGGCTAAAGTTCTATGGCTTCTTTCTTATGATGACGAGACTAATCAGTTGATGGATGCTATTGAGAAATATGCTGTTGGAGTGCCACCATTACAATGGGTGCCATGGATACCGCAACTGTTATGTTGTCTTGCTCAGTATCCTGGAACAGTAATTTTAAATCTGCTTTCACAAATTGGTCGAATGTTCCCGCAAGCCGTCTATTTTCCAATCCGTACTTTATACTTGACATTAAAAGTAGAACAAAGAGAACGTTATAAAAGTGCCGAGTTACAGGCGCATAAATCACAGTCAACAGTTAATCCTCCTGTAATTCAAAACACTGCAGGTCAATCCGGGTCACAATCTTCAGATTCTAATTCAAGTCAACCAAGTGTTATTAATAATCCACAATCAACTGCTACCGATACTAAACCTCCACAACAAGCAACAACACAATCCCAAGAAAAACAATTCCGAGCAACTCCACCAATGTGGAGGTGTTCTAAAATTATGCATGTTCAACGAGATATTCATCCTATCATAATAAGTTCTCTTGAAGGAATCGTAGATCAAATGGTATGGTTCCGTGAGAACTGGTATGAAGAAGTGTTACGACAGTTGAGACAAGGTTTAACGAAATGCTATGCGATTGCATTTGAAAATCGAGGTTCTGTTAATGATGCAACAATCACACCGCATACATTAAACTTTGTTAAAAAACTAGTATCCACCTTTGGAATAGGAATTGAAAATATTTCAAGTTCTGTTGCAACACAGATATCTTCTACAGAACGCACAGCACAACAATTTTCATCGGCAGCATCAGAATCATTAGCCAGACGAGCACAGGCAACTGTTCAAGATCCAGTTTTTCAAAAGATGAAGGAACAATTTACCAATAATTTCGATTTCTCCCAGCCGGGAGCTATGAAGCTACACAATTTAATAAGTAAACTGAAGAAATGGATTAAAATATTAGAAGGAAAAACCAAACAGCTACCTAAGTATAATTGTATCCCATAGTGTAAATGATAAATTTTATTAGAATTGTTTCTTTTCAGGTCATTTTTAATTGAAGAAAAATGTCGATTCTTATCAAATTTTAGTCAAAAACAAGCTGAAGTGGAACTCCCTGGAGATCTTTTACTACCACGGCACTCTCATTATCATATTAAATCGCCCGTTTTATGCCACGCGTAGAAATTGTGCAGAAACATAATACTGCAGCAAGACGATTATATATACGGGAACTATTGGAAAAATTTATCCGTATCTAGTAGTTATGATTCAAGTTTAGGTGATGCAAGGCGAGAAGAACGTGTTTTGCAATTATTAAGAATGTTGAATCACTATTTGGCTAAACAAAAAGAAACATCACGAAGGTTCTTGCATATAACTGTACCACGATTGGTGGCGGTTTCACCACAAATGAGATTAGTCGAAGATAATCCAGCAAGCATATCTTTATTGGATATTTATAAAAATGGATGTACAAAACTAGGAATTGAACACGATCAGCCAATTGCAAGGTAAATTGTTTGAATATGTAATTAAATTCTAGAAAACTAATTTGTATGTAGGTACTTAGCTGTTGAATAATTCCTAGAACTATTCATGACTTGTCCTAATCGTTAAAGGGTTATCTTTCATTTCTCGTAATGACGATGATAGTGGTTTTTCTAGATAACTATGGCAGCATGTAACTATTGTAATCGCTAGGCTTGGCAGAATCATCATACAAAAACTAATTTATATTAATCAATCTACTAAAATTCCCCAAAAAATCCATCATTTCATCTCCATCTCTCTCTCTCTCTCTCTCTCTCTCTCTCTCTCTCTCTCTCTCTCTCTCTCTCTCTCTCTCTCTCTCTCTCTCTCTCTCTCTCTCTCTCTCTCTCACTCTCTCATCTCTCTCTCTCTCTTTCTCTCTCTCTCTCTCTCTCCATCTCTCTCTCTCTCTCTCTCTCTCTCTCTCTCTCTCTCTATCTCTCTCTCTCTCCCTCTCTCTCTCTCTCTCTCCCCCTCCCTCTCTCTCTCTCTCTCTCTCTCTCTTTCTATCTCTTTCATTTCCTCAAGTGTAACCTTACTTGTGTGTTGCTACTAAGCGGTTTTTTCAAACAAGTTTCTTATTCGTTACCGGAACAAAATTTTTTATACCTGTACTACGGTTTTGAAACCTGACAAAACTTATGTACCCAATTCCAGACCCCGGTTTAGAATTTTTTTTCAATTGGTAAATGAAATTACACAACGGTTTTATTGCTGTTCTAGAAAGCCGTTCTAATTAGAAGTTTACCGAAAAATTTTGTAGACCTTGCAAAGTTGACTTAATAATGAGATGGCTAACAAGGTGTTTTGTGAGTGTAGCCTGGAGGATCTTGGATAAGCTAAAGGAAAGCTATCTTGTTTGGTATTTACTACTGTCAATTTACACTTCGCTAAGACTTGGTCAAACGATTCGTGTTCCTTATATAAGGAATACGCTCAACTTTGCGTGAAACCGGATATGGTTACTTTTACTTTTCGGCTTTACTTTTTCCACCTAAATTACTTTACGCCCTCTTATTAATTTACACCCTCTTATTATTACTTTACGAACTCTTTGTTACTTTGTTATTTTACCGCCCTAAAAGTGTATTTACCACAAGTGTAAAGTTAATTTTCGCCCTAGCGAGTTATTACAAATTCTCAATCGGGCTGAAAGTCCTGAAACGTATAAATTTACAACCTTGGTACATAAATAACGATTTGCGTTTTAGTTTTTAACAATAACATTTCCATCAAAATATTGTTTTATCTTTCAGATATTATGAGCGACTCGCTGAAGTTCAAGCTCGAGGATCGCAAACGACACACACAGTATTACGGGATATTTTAAGAGAAGTTCAGACATCAATGGTATCAAAAACAATGTTAAAGGACTGGGCAATAAGAAATTTTAGATCTGCAACAGATTACTGGCAATTCAGAAAAATGGTAAAATAAAATTATTTTCTGTTTTCCATTTTTTTTAACATTTTTTATATTTCAGTTTACATTACAACTATCGCTAGCCTGTTTATGCGAATATACATTATATCTAACAAAGCTTAATTGTGAAATGATGTACGTTCATCAAGATTCAGGACTAATAAATATCTCCTATTTCAAGTTTGACATCGATGACACAACAACCGGATCCGATGTCAATCGTCCTGTTCCATTTAGGTTGACGCCTAATATTGTTGAATATTTAACGACGATTGGTATCCAAGGTCCTATGACAGCATCAGCTATCGCTACAGCACGCAGCTTAGTTCAGCCTAATTTTAAAGTTTGTATAATTAAATTTTAGTTATAAAAAGTTTTAACTTTTTTTTTTTCAGCTACCGACAATCTTGCGAGCTATATTACGTGACGAAATTATAGCTATACATAAAAAACGAATTCTTGATGAAAAACCGATTGATCCAAATATTGATATTACCGATGAAAAAGATTTTGTAGAAGTAGATATGGAAAAAATAATAACAACTGTAAATAAGGCCGTTTCCGATATTATGCAACGTTTGAATAGTATTTCGTGTTTCGAGAATATGGAAACAAATAAAATGAATACATTAGTACAGTCAGCCCAATCACCTGATAATTTATGTCGCATGGATCCTGCGTGGCATCCATGGCTCTAAATATAGTTGTATTTTTTTTTTTTGTCCACAATTTTATAAATATTTAACTGTGTTTTTAATTCACAATTATGGTTCTTGTTTTATACACAATAAGACAATATATTATTCGAATACAGTTAACATACCAAATGTTCATTTTTTGTCAAATGAGATATGTAGTTATCTGATATATGAAAAATCTAAATACATACTACAATTCTGTCATTTTAAATTGATTTTTTTATTATAACTTTTGAGAAAAATAAAATATTTAAAATTGAGATAAATATACATAGCTATAAACATAAAATAATTTTGTTTCTTTTTTGCTTTTATTCGCACCGTTTAGAAAACAGTAGATCGAATTTGCACACTGCTGGATTGGTATATTGTGCTACACTATAAGTGTTGTGAGGTGCGTATGACTTTCAAACTTTTGTGAAGTTTAAGCAAACCCCTTAGCACTAGACACTAGTACTACACATTCGTTTTTTCGTATATCATGTACAAAGAATACGCAGTTTTATGAATGTATGTATGTTATTCATGCTTATAAAGTATTTAGAATCCAAGAAAACAATATCGAAAAAGCTATCGAATACTGCAAAACACCAGGAAATAGCTTAGAAAATATTTCTTTAATCAAGTAGGCTTTGTGAATTTAGTCAACCTTTACCCGGCGTCTCCATTATGATATTGCATCGTGATGCAATATTATCGTGATATTGATATTGCATCACGATTGTTTTCTACACTGTATTTCAAATATTTGTCGATCCAATATAGGTCAGGGCAAAATATTATCAGTTGTAATTTCCCAAGGGCGGTGATAATTCGAAATAATTTTTGGCCAAACATTTCGAAAGCAAGTATATTGATAAAAGCACGAGGCCGTAGGCCGTGGGCTATTATCAATACCACTTTCTTAAGGAATTTTTCAAAAAATTATGTGAATTTATCTAAGAAACGAGGGGAATTCGTTTAGAAAATTTTTTGCCATTTTTCAGTTATTTATATATATTTTATGAACTACTAGCAGGACCCGTCGTGCTTTGCTGTACGCTTATAAATAAAGTTTGTGCACAGACATTTTGTTGACGTAGTAGCAATGATTTCAAAAAGTGGGAATGAGAAATGATAGCGTAATTTATAATATTTCTTTTCAAAAATATAAATGAAAAATAATCAGTACTCTAGCTGATCCGTTCGGATATATGAAAAAGTGGCGATCAAAAAAGTTTTTGTAACACATGCGTAAAAAATATTCAATTTTGTACTAGAATAAAATACAAGAAAAAACTACTTTTCCGCACATATGACCACAAAATATTTTGTAAGCCTGGACCGTAACGCCGCCTGCATGTAAGATTTGTAGTTAAATCTATCCATATATCTATCTATATATAATATTTTTATAGCACTAAAATATCAAAATAATAATTTAAATAACTTACCATATAGTAAAAACAACTTAAACACATTGCATCATTTGAATTGCAAGAAAAAACAATTTATTTAGGTTTTCAAAGTTTATAATTTCGACAGCTCTTATTGGATTCTTATGTGTTGTTTTAGTTGGATTCTTGTGTTTATATTTTCGAGCTAGTATAACTTACAACTATTACAAATTTACAACGAAGATGGCGCACTTTAATTATTTAAAAAGCTTAAATTGGTTTATAACTTTGTTAAATAAATGATTAAATGAACAATTAAATAAAATTTATGAATTTTACGCACTTGTTACAAAAAATAGCGTGTATTACTAGTGCGAATGCGTTTTCCAAACAAGAGTTAGTTTGCCGCACGACCGCAGGGAGATAGAGAAATCTAATATTTTTCGAGTAAGCTATAAAAAAATTTAAATGACTTGTTGAATTAGTAGAGGTGTGTCATCACTCATCTCTATATAGAACATTATACAGAACAAAAATAGATTCACAAATGTTCACAGTGTTCATGCATTGTATTTGTACCCGACACGAAACACACAAAAACTGTTCTAAAGAAGTTTTCTGAGAGAAAATGAAAAATGCTCTCAAATTGCAAAATTCAAGTGAATTACAAAAATTACTTTGATCTTAATCACTCACAAAATCTCTCAAAATTTTATTTTTTACACCAAATAGCGTAAAAGTTTTGTTTATTTAACATTGTTCGCATATTGCCGCTATCTCATAAGAAAGAAAACTCGAGAAAGCTCGTAAAGATAACATTCAATTTACATTGTGTCATTTTTATTGCAACTTATTTATTTTAATATGGAACAAATTTCAAAATGTCGTTTTAATTCTATTTATTTATTCGAGTACTTGTGGGTACACTATATTTTTGTTTTTCTATCTGGTGCGTACACGAATAAATCAGAAGGTTTTCCTAACGCGCCAGCCACATAAAGTTCTCCATGTCTATGTGAGAAGGACGGATTCTCCAAATCTAGTCCACATACTTGCAGTAACTGTCCGTGTGCTTTGTTGATGGTAATTGCAAAAGCGAGTTGCACTGGAAACTAAACGTTTGAATCTGTTGGGATCATTGAAATATGTGACTTGTCTGTTGTGGCAACACTACATCTTCCTCTTCGAATTTTCCACTCAAAATTGTAGCTTCAATGACATTGTACATCATCTCTTTCACCGAAGTTCAAAAAAGTTTGTGCAATTTCAAAATATGTGACATATTTGGAATTACAATATGTGTCACAACAACACATAAAAACCTTTTAAGACCTAGGTTCTACAACATAATGCTTTTTAAGACGTTGATGGACGCAAATTTCTTTTTTTTTATATTCTTCTTAAAGAATGGAAAACTCAATAATAAATCCTTTCACATAATAATGTACGACATAGGGCAATATTGCATGATAGGATGGAGGAAATAAAAACAATATACTTTTTTTTTTCAAATTTGCAGGAACAAAGCTAAAGTTAGGTTCCTAATTATCCTAGTGCTAGAAGCATATATCAAGATCATGTAACGCATTGTTTACCTCAAGCCAGCATATATAAGTTATATGGAAGCTCATTTGTTCGAGCAATCAAAAAGTTCATCTTTTTAAAAATTAAAAAATAACGTCCATCAACACCTTAGAAAGCATGTTGTTATGGGACCTTTTTCTTAAAAGGTTCTTATGTATTGTTGTGACACACATTTTAATTCCTACTACCCAACACATTTTATTTAAAAAAAAATAGAGCGTTATCGTCAAAGAATATTCCATAACTAAGACTAAGGGTACTATCGTTGATTAAAATAAGTACATCCGCCAGCACCCCTAAAATATCTTAATAATACCTTAATATAATATCTTAATAATACCTTAATATACCTTAATATAAGTGATATCTTACTGCCATTGTCAGTAGTATACGATATCTCACGTTAACTGATTTGCCAATAGCAGGTACTAAAGTACGCGGCTTTGTCACATCCATAGATCCAAAATTTTAAATTTTACTTATGTTCCTGCGGGCGGGCATATATTATAAATTCATTGGTATTAATGCATTGTAACTGTTTGCAAATCACTATTGCAAACGTGTTGCCGGCTAAGGGCCACATTTTTAATTAGTTTGTTTATCATACTTGCTATCCATGTTTGATTATACATAAGCTATGCTTCTTTGTATAGTATTTGTGCGAATTCCATTTCCTAATTTTGAGCTTTTAATCGATGTTATCAACCATCTTTCTTAGTTGAAGAAACATATATTACATACAATTGCAAACAATAACATATTTGGTGTAGATGATAAAATTTGTAACATCATTATGTGTTTAATTCAAATACATATAGTTTTGATATACAAATGTAATTGTTTCAGATTATACTTTCATATTTCAATTTCATTAAATTATGTTGAACAAAAAAAAAATTGATCAAAGGAATCTAACCGTATAAAACGATATTTAAAGAAAAATCAAATTAAATTATTATCAACATTTAGGCAGAACCATTCAAAAACCATTCCATTCAAAAAAAAATTTGCCTATTACCTATGCGCAAGTGTACACAACAACTTCCCAAAGTTTCATGATGATCGGATGAATGCTTTATTAATGCATAAACGACAAACTCACATACTTTCAATTTTATATATATAGATACGTTTGCCTACTGTGATATCAGTTAATTATTTCAAAATTAGATTGATAATTTTTAATATCCCAGTAGGCCAGACGTATAAATATTTGTTATTAGTATAATTCAAATTTTATTGGTGAAATTGAATGATGTCATTACATTTTAGAGAATTTCATTGATGCAAATTAAAATAAAACTAAGGAAAAAAAATTTCAGGAGTAATTTCCCAAGGACGGCGATAATTCGAAGAATTTTTTTGCGAAAATTTCGAAAGCAAGTTGCTATTATCAATACCACTTGCTTCGTGATGGAAAATTAAAATAACATATAGGAGACCTCGGGTTAATAGATGATTTTAATCAGTTTGACGACCGGTTGCACTATATATTGAATAAACATTATAACCGGCAGGATGAGGTTAAAGATGCTAGGTAAATTAGCGTTCGAATCATCGGCAGACAGATTTTCAATAAAAATTAAACTGAAAGGGGACATTAAAAGTCTACGCTACTTAATTGACCCAGACCGAACATATTAAGATAATCCGCCGGAAATAAATCGATTCTCGGGTTGCGGTGGAGTGTAGCAACAGCCAGTCATTCCACGACTTTAACTCAGAGTTGGGTGGGGCTTTGCTACACGCATTTCGATGTAGCAGACTGCCTAAGAATTAAAACAGACGATAAATATAAGCACGACGCTACGAGAAAAGGGGAACGGATTTCCTCTCACATGGACCTGCAATACTTAAGGAAAATGGGTAGGAAACCCAGATTTGTCGAACCTCGCACCATCATATTTAAAACCAACACATAATAAAAGAATTTAACTAATATGGAACTTATTACAACTATAACAACGATGAACAGCATATAGATGGCGATTCTGGACGGTGGAGAGGGAACATTTAGGTCCTGGCAGGTGCAGATATTTTCATCAAAGTGACACTCAATAGAACACCCTAAACTTTTCTTTACTTTTTTGTATTTAATTTAGTTGATTATTACAAATTTTAGTTTTTGGTTTTCCAATTTCTTTGTGTTTTACATAAAAATAAAACTTTTCTTTTTATAACGTATGATTTTATTTAATTACATAAAACAAACAAAAGATTCTGTGACAAAAATACTTTCAGTGGATTTTCTTTCTTCAATTCGGCAAATCTATTTTCTCAATCTCCTTCTGGTTCGATTGTTATATTATAAGTAAAATGCCCAGTTTTAATCGATAGTATTTTTATTTTGTTTTATTTTAACACTCAGCAACTTCTAATTCAATATTCTAAACTCTAGAGTATTAGCTTAAACAGATCCAGAAAATTCAAATTTTATTGCAGACGTTCCTTTAAACTGCCTGTAAAAATTCACCGAAATTATATTTTAACATTTAACTCACCAAATTTCTTATTTAAGAGCTATATATATAAACTTGATCAAGATTATGCGACTAGGTGGATTATTGGCAACCCAATTACAGTTGTTAAAAAAATTATTGTTAGTTCCTCCATCCTATCACGAAATTTTTACATATGCCATATTTTATATGTTATTTTTAAGTTATTCATTCCTAAAAAATCAAACAAAAAAAAGATGTGTCCATCACCTCAGAACGCGTGTTGTCGACCAAGGTGTTTATGTTTTGTTGTGATTTTGTAGCTCTTATTACACAACACAACACAATTTATTTATTTTCAGTATGCTGCCATCACACATTGATGTTGATGAACAATCGATTTAGCTCAAAATTCAGGCCTAAACATGTTTTGGTCTCACCTTTCAGTTTATATGTCATTCCCCAAGATTTGTGATAACTCATTTTTTGAGCTTATTTTTGGGAGTTTTTGTTGAAGATTTTGCCCAAAAGTTGTTTAGAAAAAATATTCTGGGTGGAAGCTTTGGATATTCAATATTCATGTCTTGAAAATTATTCAAAATAAGACGAATACTACACAAAAGTGGATATAAATCGGCCAAACTTCAGCAATCATTTAAAAAGAAATGTCGACTAACTATGAGTATGCTACTATTCCTAGCATGACTGGCTCTAAAAATTTACAAGATTGTCAAGTGAAATCGACCAAAAACATTGAATTTTGGAATTTTGTATATTTAGGAGAATTAGTTGAGATCAATAAAAATAATTCTGCTTTTATAATTTTTTTTAACCCTGTCCAGGTACAAGGTGATGAAAAATCAAACTCGACCCTGGTGTATTAAAATAACTCAAACAAAAACTACTGAACCGATTTTAATCATATATCACAAACTGTAGGCATTGAAAAGAGCTAATAAAAATAGTAATTCACATTGTATGACCTTAAACATTTTCTTTTAAAAAAATGACGGTAAAAAATTCAAAATCCATTGTGTTTTTAGATACACATATTTTTTATATTTTTTATATTTTTTAATATATAAAAGGTACATATATATTGTTACTAACATTTTATCAAATGTTCAACAGAACAAACCTTAAAATTTTTCATCACCTTGTATCTTAAGAAAGGGTTAAAAAAAACTAAAAACGCAGACTTTGTTTTTATTGATGTCAACGAATTCCAATACTCAAATATACAAAATTCAAACCTCTTTTCCAGACCCGGTCGATTTCGCGTGTTTTTCACCAATAATGATATCCTCCCTTCAGTTACCATTGATAATCCCGGTGTCATTTGTTACCCATATTTGTTAAATAAAAACACAAAATATTTCAATAATATAATTTCTCTTATAATATCACCATATTAAAACGTAAAATATGACGTATAAACTATATTTTTTTGTTGTTTTTTTTAATTACATATTTTTTTTTATATTATAATTAATTCACTTATTAACGATTTTTTAATTATTAATTTTTAAACTTTTTGTTTTATATTAAATACAATTAAAAACATAAATAAACGCTTAAGATATAACTTTTGTTGTTTTTTTTTTTAATTTTAGTAATAATAATTTCATTATTATTTAATGATTTAATAGTATTATATATAATTAAAATCAATAAAATATTCTATGTATTCAAAATATATTATTAAAAAAAAATATTTATTTCACTTGATTTTCCTTATACATTATAAGATTTTTATATTTCTCAAATATTTATTTATTTGTTTTTTTTTTCATAACAAAAAAGCAAAAAGTTCTTTTGATCGTTTAAAAATTTTCTTAACAGTTAATTTATAATAATATAGTTTTTATTTTTCAAATTGATTTGTACAATAATTTTATTTGTATTTCTTCTTTTAGTATTTTTATAATAGTAATAAAAACAAATAAAATAACCACTTAAAATTTTCTCTTTTTTTAAGAAACGAAAACAAAAATTAAACGTACAAAAACTTTATAAATAATAATATATTAATGAAAAAAATTAAGATTAACAAATTTATTTAATATAAAAGTAATATGAGAATTAAAAACTTAAATATATTTATATAGTGATGTACGATTATAAATGATATAGAGATGTAACTAGTATTTCTTTGAAGTCATATTAGCTTACTTTAAAAGTTTTATTGATTAATAGTTATTTATTTATCTAGAACGAAAAGTGACCCTTTAAAGTACGAGCTAGCTGTTTACGGCCGAGGCGTCTAGCCGAGGCCAAAATTACTAGTGAGTACCTTTAAAAACACTTTTCGTTTGAGGTAAATACAAAATTTTATTTCATACTGGAAATTTATTAAAATAAAAATAAATGAGTTTTAAATTTTGCTCAAAAAGTTGAACTTTAATGTCCTAGGACTTTATAAAATTTTATAAAGTCCTAGGACGATAAAGTTCCACGTTTATGGTACAAAAAGTTGAACTTTAACGTCCTAGGACTTTAAAAAATTTTATAAAGTCCTAGGACGTTAAAGTTCAACTTTTTGTACCATAAATAATCCGAAAAATGTCGTTTTAGATATCAGTATGAAATAAAAAATTAAAACTAACACTTTATTTTTATGTAAAAATCAAAAAATTCGGTACTCAATCCGTTGAGGGACATTAACCAATAACCAGTTATTTATATTATATTTATATTTTTATATGTCTACATAAAATGTCATTCATTATAATATGTGTCCTTTAGGTTCAAAAACGAAGGATCTATTCCACTTTTTAAAATTTTTGAGTTATTAACTGATTTCGTTTCTTTCCATTAAACTGAAAATATCAGTAAAATAAAAATTTAAAATATGTATCTATTTTTGAGAAAAATGGGTGACAAAAAACAAAACATGCCTATTCCAAAAAATGCGTTTGGCACCGAAATTCTTTATTTCAAAATAATCATATGCAAAAATCAGTCGATCGTGATGTTTATTTTAAAGTGGTTGATTTTTTATAAGCTAAATCAGTTTTTATATCTAGTAAGTAAATGCTAATCAGCTTGTCAGCGAACAGTTGCGGCATGTGATTGAACCCGATTGAATCCAATCTGGCAAAGACGGTAGGATATCCGCAAGAAATAGGTAGGTTTCGTTGTCAGATAGATTTTTGTAGAATCGGATTTATCAGATTAGTTTAAATAAAAATACTGATTACAAACAGAATTACCAAACTTTAAAAATAAAATTAATTAGGAGAAAACGTACAACTATGCAACTTTGGAACGTTTTTTTAATTCAGCTTAAAATCAACTAAGACATATCATATTATTCATTGATTCAGGAAAAAACCAATTTTTGTGTTCATTTATTAGCAATAATTAAAATTTTTTTTTAAACTTTTACCATTTGAGATTTTTCAAACATTTCCAATTGTTACGTGAAGAAAAACTGATGAAAACTTTTGGTGGTGTTGTTTTTTGTTGGAGCCGATTACTTTGAAGCATCTGACTGCAGATGTTTTTTTTTTTTTTTTTTTTTTTTAAGGCGTTTATGCTCCATGTAGGAGCGTTGCCAGGCTAATCAGCTTTGAATATTCACCACGGTCATTCGCAACAGCGACATAATTACCATGGCAGCCGATTTTTTAAGGTCATTTATTACGTCAGTCTCCCATTGTAGTCGTGGTCTTCCTCGCGGTCTGCCACTCCCTGGAGTACTAACGTACATTTTTGTAATCATTCCAGACTGTGAATCGGCTCGTAGAACATGCCCAAACCAAGCAATCCTATTAGAACGGATACAACCTATTATATCAGGACCCTCAAGAAGGTCTCTGATTTCAAAGTTATACCGGGTTCTATACTCTCCATCGTCTGTGTTAAGTGGACCAAAAATGTAGCGTAGGATCTTACGCTCAAATACAGATAAATGCGATTCGTCATTTTGTGTAAGGGTCCACGTTTGTGACAATCTCACAACCGGTCTAATCAATGTCTTGTATAACTTGAGCTTGGTGTTAGTTGATACATACGGTGATCCAAGGAGAGGTTTAATTGAGTAGAAAGTTCGATTACCTGCAGCGATTCGAGCTTTAATATCTGTAAGTAAGTATGCTGTTGTTTGAGTCAAGCATTGATCCCAAATATTTAAAAGATTCAACTCCCTCAATTCGTTCATCGCCGCACATCAAATCTTTCTTCTCAGCCTCTCTTGAAACATTCATATGTTAGGTTTTATTGTAGTTAATTTGCAGACCAATTTTCCTAGCACCACTCTCAAGTGACTTGAAAGTCTCACTCATAACAGCTTCACTTCGGTCGAGGATCAGCGTAATCAATCATCTGTACTGAGTTTATTGACAAGATATTGTTATTAGTCGGTAGTTTCTTTTGACGGCACACATATTCCAAGGCTAGATTAAAAAGTATAGAAGAGATGGCATCACCTTGTCTTAAACCGGAGTCGACTTTAAAAAACTTTGATATTTCGTTCTCTACTCGCACACAGCATTGAGAGTTCTGTACTGTCATTTTGCATAGTGATACCAGTTTACCACGAATTCCCATTGACACCAGAGCAGACCATAGAGTCTCTCGTTCGAGAGAGTCGTAGGCCTGCCTGAAATCAATGAAAAGTTGGTGCACAGGTATGTTGAACTCTCAACACTTTTACAAAATCATCCTTATCGAGAAAAGTGCATCGGTGGTACCTCGGTCCCGCCGGAAACCACACTGATATTCTCCAAACAGTTGTTCAGCAAAAGGATTAATTTTGGATAGCAAAATGTAGGAAAAGATCTTATATGCTGTGCAGAGGAGAGCGATTCCTCGTAGTTTGCACATTGTAGGCGATTACCTTTTTTATGGATTGGTATCAGCATAGCTGTGTTCCAGTCCTGTGGCATGGTTTCAGTCCTCCAGATCATTTGAACAAGTTCAAACAATCTTAAGAATAGAGTTTCGCCACCATGTACAATCATTTCGGATGTTATATCGTCGATATTAGGTGCTTTATTGCATTTTAATTTTGACAGCGCCGCATCGAATTCCTCTCTGGTGGGTTCTTCTACATGAACCTTTGACGCACGAATAAGCTTTGCTCGTCGCCCGACTTGTTGCTGGTCACTTAAGTTGAGAAGATTCTCAAAATAAGCGGCCCAAGTATCTAAAATATTTTTAAGGTCTACTTGTAGCTCCCCATCTTCGTTTTGAATAGCAGTCGATCTAGTTTGAGGGCCCTTCCTTAAGGTTTTAACCTGTTGAAAGAAGTTACGTGATTGATGTTCCTTATTGAAGCTTTCAATCTCCTCACACTGTCTCTTCCACCATTCTCTCTTCGTTCGTCTACATAGCTTTGTAACGGCTTGTCTTGCCAGTTTATAGTTCTCTTTCGTGGACCTGGTGTTGCGTCCTTGTAGACACTTCAGATAGCAATCTCTTTTGTATTGAATAGCGTCAAGGCATGCTTGATCCATCCATGGCTTCTGGAAGTGGTTCTGTGGTCGTCCAAGTATTCCCTCAGCAGCGCTTAAAACAGCATCTTTGAGCAAATACCATGACTTATCGACATCTCCATTAATGGTTTCTGATTTATCCAATGTTTCGGCAATATGGATTTGATATCTCTCTTCTGTTTCAGCATTCTTTAATGATGAGATGTTAAAACGTTTCCGTTGATTGAATTTTGGAATGCCTGGATTTGGGAAGTGGAACCTTATCGTTGCACATACAAGGAAGTGATCACTTCCAATGTATGCACCTCTAAAGGATCGCACATCCCGAACGCTCGAAAAGAAACGTGGTTACTAGAACGTGATCAATTTGATTTCGAGTGTTTCCATTCGGTGAGACCCAAGTCTGTTTATGAATCGATCGATGCGGAAAGAACGTACTGGCAATTCTCAAACTATTTGATAATGCAAACTCAGTCAGTCTCTTACCATTATCATTCGAATTCAAATGCAGGCTGTTGGGACCCACCACATTTCCATAAGAGATATCTCTTCCAACCTGTCCATTAAAGTCACCAAGAACCATAATGAAGTCGCGTGTGGGCGTTTGTTTCATAACCTCTTCCAGTGCTATGTAGAAATTATCCTTCTCGTCGACGGTCTTAGCTTCAGTAGGTGCATGCACGGCAATAAGAGAAATATTGTTATATGTACCACGTACACGTAGGTAGCAGATCCTCTCACTGACCGGGATGAATTTCATCACGGCTTCTTGTATGCGTGCACCAACAAGAAAGCCAGTACCAAATTCTCTTCGAGAAGGATGACCACTACAGTATAGAGAGTGACTATCCAAATCTTGTTTTCCGATTATCGGCTGTCTAATTTCTTGTAGAGCAATAATATCCATCCTATACCTCTCAGCCTCTGTTTCCAAACTTATAAGAGCATCAGGAGCGCTCAGGCTGCGCACGTTCCACGTTCCGATTCGGTAGTCTGGTCCTTTTTCACGTCCAGGTAAAATTCTGTTTTTTTGTCCGGGTCTGTTATTCTCTTTCTGATAACCAAATTTAACATAATAAGTTTTTTTCCGGAGTTAGGGTGTTAACCTTAGGCCCAACCCAAATTGTGGTGAATGGGTTCGTTCTGCATATTAAGGTCACCAGAAACAACCTTTTTACATGTTTATATAGCGAGCCGCTTGATTCAAGACAGACGCCCGCTCCAAGCCGCCCCTGACATGGAGAACAGACGCTTGAGTCGCATTGGTTGTAAGGCGCCAATTCGCCGTGATGTAGCGTCATTGACTAAGCAGTTTTGGTGAATGGTGAATGGAAAGAAAACAACGAAGGCAATCTGGAAAGGATAGAAGGCATCACATCGATTACATAGAAGATAAGTTTATTTGTTTTTATATATATATATTATTAATTAATTCCGAAGTTTAACTATTGAAATGTCAGATTAGGAATAAGTATTTTAAGAGATTCCTAAATTCAGATTTGTGTGAGGGTGATCGTTACAATCCGTAGGTTAGTTATATTTTTATTTTTTCTTGAAGTAGTAAAATTGTTGTGTATAAAAGTCCAAGCCACCTACAGTGGCACCTCACAATAGCTTGTCTCCAATACACCAACCTAATTCTGTCAGCATTACCCAGGCAGGAAGGCGTGGACGCCGAATTTCGGATTTCGCTACCCTAGATGGGGATTTCGGATTTCGCTACCCTACCGCAGATGTTTAGCATTTTCAAAAAATAATAGAAATATGCTCAAATATTTAATATCTAGCAATTTTATTTCAATATTTTATCCCAAACAGGCGTTATAACGCTTTGATTTATACAGATTTAAGGCTCTAGCCTCTTAACTGGTACACGGATTTGGCCAGTTGTTGAACTTATCCAAGAGATTATTTGCCTCAACATTTTCAGAAAATATTTTTGGTGTAGGGTAAAAAATACGACAGTGAGAGACCGCAAAATTTCTTTGTACCTGTACACTGTTGATTGCAGATAGCCAAAGTGCTTTTTATTTCAGTTATCTTTTTGAAAAATGATAAAATTATGTTAATTTTTGAGAATGTTTTGGGTCCTTTTTCTGTTGACAATATTTTAGTTGATCTCAGTAATGGTCCAATTTCGATTGCTACCGACGCTTCTAATACAGGTAATAAGAAACTATTTCCTATAGCTATAAGATACTTTTCTAAGAAAACAGGACCAACGACATTTCTCTTTAATTTTCATGAAGATAATAACGAAACATCAGAGGCCATAGCAATAAAATTAATTGAATGTCTTCAATCAAGCGGCTTATTACGAAATAGATTAGTTGCATATGAAGCCGAAAATGCTTCAGTAAATTATGGAAAGTTTAAATCAGTATTCCAACATCTAAAACGAATGTTGAATTTAGAAAATTTAATGGCTGGACATTGCCACGCACTTATTGTACATAATACCGCAAAGCAAGCTCTAAAATCGTTATCATTTAATGTTGAAAGCTTCGTAATTAAGGTTTTTAGTGAGTTTTCATCAAGTGCTAAAAATCTTGCTGAACTTAGTTTTTTATTTTTATGGAATCAGAATATATGCAGTTACTTGGACACTCAACTATCAGATTTTTAACGTTATTTCCAGCAGTAGATCGTATTCTACTATCTTGGCCGGTTTTAAAATCATATTCTTTAAGCTTAGGAGAAGAAAGGGTTTCTAAAATAGTTTGGACTTTTTATCTAGAAGAAGACTTTTATCTAGTTCAGAAGTAAAAGA
The DNA here is from genome assembly GCA_963693315.1 of Diogma glabrata. Lineage (NCBI taxonomy): Eukaryota > Metazoa > Arthropoda > Insecta > Diptera > Cylindrotomidae > Diogma > Diogma glabrata. Next base: position 127,107,819 of record OY856187.1, read on the forward strand.
TGATGAGAAATAATTACCAGAAGCTTGCCTTTATTTTGTTCATAATATTAAGAGTATATTATAATAACATTTAAAACATTTAGAAAGTGATTATATATACCGGAAGTGTATGATATTTTTTAAAAAATTAAGCTTGAATTTTCCAACAGATTGGAAAGGTGTTTTTTTGGATTTAAAGCAAATCAGATTTTCAATCAATTAGAGCGCAGTGAAAAAGAATATTTTTTAAAGGAAGGAATATTGGTGTACCAAAAAATTTTAGATTATTTGAGTAAGTGGTTTGAGTATTCGACAGAAAGTTTTGGTTACAAATGCAAACAATTCAATTTAAACAAAGAATTGGTGTTCAATGAAGTTATTGACGTTGCTCAAAACTTGGGAATATCTTCGTTGGACGAGGATGCATTATTTTCAGAAATATGCTTCCTAAATAATATTTTGCTACAATTACAGACTCCTATGGAATAAAATATAACAGTTTCTTCGTCATCATTATCAAGCTCGCATGCAAATAGAGTAATCCAGAAATGGTTACATTTTTTAGATAAGACAGAAAGCAAAAATTTGCTTTTGATAATACAACATATTTTTGTAGTTCCACTAGTTTTAGTTTTACTATTAAAACATATACAATTTTAAATGCCGAACTACGTTAAAACCTGCAAAAGTTTTCAACAAATGTGAAAAATCATACTCAAAACATAAGGTTTTTGATTTCCAGAAAAATAAATCAATTTGTAGTGGATTGAATCATGTGGAAAAAGAAAATGTTCGTATTTATTATAAGATAGTTTGTTCCTTACACTTCACTGAAAATGATTGGACTTTAAAAGACAAGCTTTTAAATACTCTAATGAGTAAAAGATCGTTGAATTGATCGTTGAAAGTGGAACCTTATCTTAGAACATACAAGGAAGTGGTTACTTCCAATATTTGCACATCTAAAGGAACGCACATCCAAATCGCTCGAAAAGAAACGTGCTATTGCTAGTACTTGACTTATTTGACTTCAAGAGTTTCCATTCGGTTTAAAAACATAAGTCTGCTTATGAATCGATCGATGCGAAAAGAAAGTACTGGCGATTCTCAAATTATTTGATAATGCAAACTCAGTCATTCTCTCACCATTATCATTGTTGGTGTTGATTTCATAACCTCCTCCAGTGCTATGTAGAAAATATTGATGGTCTTAACTTCAGTAGGTGCATGCAAGGCAATAAGAGAAATATTGTTTTATGTACCGCGTACCCCTAAGTAGCAAATCCTCTCATTGACCAGGATGAATTTCAACACGGCTTCTTGTATGCGTGCACCAACAAGGAAATCTGTACTAAATTCATTTCGAGAAGAATGACCACTACTGACTTAAGAGTGACTATTCGAGTTTTGTTTTCCGATTATTGGCTGTCTAATTTCTTGCAGAGAAATGATATCTATCCTATGCCTCTCAGCCTCTGTCTCTAGGCTTATTAAAGCATCATGAGCGATCAGGCTGCACACGTTTCACGTTCCGATTCGGTAGTTTGGTTCTTTCTCACGTCCAGGTAAAACTTCTGTTGTTTTGTTAGTGTCTGGTATTCTTTTTTTGGTTATCAAATTTAACAAAGCTTTTTTTTCGGAGTGATGGTATTAACCTCAGTCCCAACCCAAATTTTCGTTAATGGTTCTGTTATGATGTTAAGGTTATAAGAAGTTTTAAGGCGCCAATTCGCCGTGATGTAGCGTTATAGACTATAAGCAGTTTTTCTCTGCTTGTCTCCGATACACCAACCTAATTCTGTCTGCATTACCCCTGCAGAATGGCGTGGACGTCGAATTTCCTACCCTGTAAAATGTTCTTTAGAGTTAGAAAACTTAATAAACAAATTGTTAATGAAAAAAATAAGGAAAACCATAACGTAAAAATTATGTTTTCTCTAATTTTCAAATTAAAACATTTTTTGTTTCTTTATATTTACGCCGGATGACGTCACACAAAATTTTCGATTAGCTGTCAAGAATACCTTATATTCGTTATACCATGATTTTTACTATTGGAAGAAATATTTTTTTATAAATTGATATATATACAATTAATTAAAATTAATTGTCTAAATTAATGTATAATTTTAATATTAATAAATTAATATGTGATACATCTTTTAAATGCAATTTATTGTTTACAAATTATTTACATTAATTCCTAATTTGTTTAACATCAGATGTTTTTTTGAATAAAACTTTTTCTAATTGAAGGTTCATAAAATTAAAGGGTTCTTGTAATCGAAGGTTCTTCTATTTGAGAAATTTGACCAACATTAAAATTTGGCTAAATATTTTGTTTTCCGAATAGAAGAACCGGTTCTTATGTTCGGGGGAAGACGGTAGTCAATATTTATATTCCACCAGTACGCAGCTGTGATACAGGTTATGAACCGTCCATTTTTGTTTATACCGAATACTGTATAATTCTCAGAGATGTCAAAGCGCACCATGATCTATGGCACTCACACCTAAACACTGATCCACGAGGTGAAACCATTGCTGATCAAAATGACGGCTCCAATTTTGGAGTCCTCAACGAACCACAACCAACAAGGGTAACAAACAACTCATACTCTTCCTTCTCCAGATATCTCCCTTGCCAGTATGTACTAATACCCAAGTCATTTTAGCGATCAACCTCGGAATGAGAGATAATAAGCTGAATTTTCGTATATCTTCATTTTGGCGTTCTAAAAGTTGCCTCAAAAGTCTCATAAAATCTCGTGTCTGCGTCGTAAGTTATTCAAGGTCAAAGGTAACAAAAAAACAGTTTTCACGATTATCTCGGTTTCCATTGCTGCAATGACCTTAACATCTATAATAGAGATTTCTTTGTGCGTACATCGTACACATGGAATGCTTTGCCCGAATCAATAGTCTCGAGTGCTTTCAATCCACAAAGATTTAAAAAAAAGCGTCCACCTATACCTCAAGACGCATGTTGTTGTGGGACCTACGTCTTAAAAGGTATCTATGTGTTGTTGTGGCACATTTTGTAATTCCTACTACACAACACTTCTTATTAAAAAAAAAAAAAAAAAAAATTTGCAACAAATTTTATTTGAAACATTTTCTCGTCCGCTCAGCCGTTTTTGCGATAGAGGGCGGTGAAGTAGTTTTCTTTTTTTCTTGACTCTGCTGCTGCATCAGCTGTTTGGCCACAAAATAAACACATTTTTTTTTTAATGAAACACTTCATTCCTTTTTTTACGAGGTACACTGAGCGATGATAAAAGTAGATCTCCTTCTAAGCGTCGTTTCGATGCCGCTATGGGATTTTTACTGATGTACACTTTTCGACACACAACATGCACATTCACAGAAGTTAATAGTTATTTAGGTATCCAGGGAATTATAAGAATGTTAATTACCGAGGAAAACGTTTACTACCCGAGGGTTAGTAAGTTTCACAAGGTAATTGACATCTAATAATTCACGTGATACATAAATAATTTTATGTTTTAGTACCTAAAACATTTATTAAACTAAAACAATTATTTTTATCAAGTATTTGATAGCATGATTTTCGTTTTAATTGATCAAGTTAGTTATTTTTCATTTCAAATTGTATTGCTGAGGTATTGTTATTCGTTACTATGGCTTTATGTAAATAATATTGTTTATAAATAAACAAAACAAAAATTTTAATGAAAACTAGGTCTATTATGAATCCATAACTCCCTCTTATAATTCCCTTGGGAATTAGGAATGTTATTATTATTTCGGTAACTAAGGTCTAAACGACTTATAATAAATCAGTAAAACATAAAATATTTAAGAAGTCTATGTCACCATCATTTCAATCGATACTTGCAGTTTTTTAGTTTTCAAGCCACGCATCACATTATCATAATCACCTTCTGCAAGTGGTTTCTCACAGATAACACTCAACTTAAGCCGTAATTTTCAAAATTTTACGTCCGTCGTTGCCGAGATCGGAAACGAGTATAATCGACAATTATTAAAATTTCAAGGTAATATTCAGATATTTACGGTTGACCTTGCATTACAGTACATATGATTGAGCGCTGTGTGCTCACCGCCTTCTATCGCAAAAACAATTGAGCACATGAAAAAATATTTCTAATAAAATTGGTCACAAATTTCATGCTCTACAATTTCTATTATAGATGTTAACATAATTGGAGCAATAGAAACCGAGATAAATGCTAGAAACTGTTTTTTGTTACCTTTGACCTTGAATAACCTACGACGCAGGCACGAGATTTTATGAGCCTTTTGAGGCAACTTTTAGAACGCCAAAATGAAGTATATACGAAAATTCAGCTTATTATCTCTCATTCCGAGGTTGACCCATTTTTTATGCTAAAATGACTTTATGCTAAAATGACTGATCACAATAATGAGAATTGCAGAATGGAGAACTGAAATCGCATTGGGATCCGACATTTGCCGATTATAATCACCTTAAGCCGTTCCATAAATCAAATAAATTTCGAAGAGAAGACATATATTAATTTTAACAAAGCTGACTGGGAAAACTTTACAAATTTTACCGAAATTGTATTCAGTAAGCAAATTTTACCACTTGACGCCGTCTCTGGGAAAAAACAAATCAGAAATTTTTTTAATAAGGCTAGAGCTCGCTACATTGCAACTGGCAGAATTCAAAAGCTAAAACCAAACTTTCCACATGAAGCGTGTGTGCTATCAATTTTTTGGAATATACTATAACTATTATTATTTTTACATTTTTAATGTATATTGTCCGTAAATAATTCAAAAATAAAGTAACGTCATCTGGCCAAGATAGATAAATTAACACTAACAAAATTATTTCATTCAATCAATTGACAGTGTTGCCATTTGAGAAAAACTAAATGGCATTTTAGTATTTTGATTTCAGAATTTATTGTTAGACCAAAAAAAAACGTCAACAGATATATAAAATTGAATCGGTCATTTCAAAAACCTCTTAAGTCGCATTTTTTTCCAACGTGCTTTTTTTGCAGAAAATGGTTCTTAAAGGGAGATGCGTATTCTGGGTAAAAACCACGTAAGCCGATAGCGATAGCATTCCTGCGTAGGACGAGAGGAACCGCAGGTACGGACCCGTCATGGTCTCGTCTTCTTTTCGAGGATTCGTATTATATATGAATTATATACGTATTATACTATGATATATATGAATTAACTCATAATTAAGAATGATGGAGAATATGACTATGTACCATAAAGATATTAAAACATGACAAATTAATACATTTAAAATGTTAATAAGATTATTTTTAAGTGTAATTCTCAATAATTTTTTTTTTTTCCTTTATCTCCATTTAGGAGCATAGGGCGTCTACTAGACTGGACCATCTGACTCTGTTCGGGGCAATCGCTTTCAGTTCACCCCATGTCTTGCCGATTTGTTTTGCTTCAGCTAGCGTCGTAGAAGTTCCTGGTTACTGATGGTGTTCGGCCTGAAGCATTTGATCAGTCTTCTCAGGCATTTGTTCACAAACACCTGTAGTTGATTTGTGATCTTCTTTGTGTGTTTCCACGTTTCACACCCATATAGCAGTACTGACTTGACACATGCATTGAACATTCGTAGCTTTGTCTTTCTTGACAGGACGGATGCATTCCAGATCTTGTGAAGCATATTGAACGTATTTCTGGCTATGTTAATACGCTGACTGATATCTTCTTCAGTACCGCCTGTTTTTGCTACAGTACAACCAAGGTACACAAATTTGTCGACTTCATCCACTTGTGTATTGTTGATGGTAATTGGTGTTATCGTTTTGGTGTTCAATCTCATAGACTTTGTTTTCCTGATATTAATGTTGAGTCCGACTTCATGTGCAAGGGCTGATAGCTTCTGTATTTTCTGCTGCATGTCCGTATGTGTGTGTGTAAGTAGACAGATGTCATCTGCGTAGTCTAGATCATTGAGCCGACTTGTTGTGTTCCATTGGATTCCATTTGGACTTGCATCATCGAGCTTTCTCATGATACTATCTAGTACTATCAGGAATAGTAGCGGGGATAGTACACAGCCTTGTCTCACTCCTCGGTGGTTGTAGTATTTATCACTTTGCTGTCCTTTGTATTGTATTCTGTTTCCAGCATCCCGATACATTTCTTTGATTAGATCAACTATTTTCTTTGGGACGCCCACTTCACAGTGTCTTCCATATCGCGCTTCTGTTAATTGAGTCGAAGGCGCGTTCGAAGTCCACGAAGAGGAGATACAATGGTGAATTCCATTCGTTTGATTGCTCTATTATGATACGGATTGTGTTGATATAATCGGTACAGCTTCTTCCTGGTCTAAAGCCGGCTTGTTCGTTTCTTAGTTTTATGTTAATTGATGGAGATATTCTTTCGAGAATGATTATCGCTAGTATTTTCATTATTGTGTTGAGCAGAGATATACCTCTCCAATTTTTGCATTCTCTTAGATCACCTTTCTTTGGGATTGTTATGGTTAAACCTTCTTTCCATTTGGTTGGTATTTTTCCTTCGTTCCATACATCAGCTAATAGTGGTGTTAGAGCTTCTTCTGTTGTGTTTACATCTGCTTTGAGTAATTCTGCTGATATATTATCTGTACCAGCAGATTTGTTATTCTTGAGTTTCTGTATGGCATCTCTAACTTCCCGTTCCGTTGGTGGATGGGTGCTGATAGTTTTGTTATAGTTGTCATCCGGAGACTGCAAGTTATCTTCATGTTGGTGGCAGTTGTCTTTGAAGTATTCTTTCCATCTATTTAGCTGCTGTTCATGTGTTGTGAGGGTTTGACCAGATTCATCCTTTATTGGTGGAGTGTTTGTATATTTGTTGGTGACCTTTCTCACGCATTTGTGTAGTGTGCGCATATTTCTATTAGTTGCTGCTGTTTCCGCAGTCTTGAGAATGCTTTCTGTATATCTTCTGCCATCATTCCTTGCCATCTTTTTAACTTGTTTTGCTGTACTTTCATATTCTCAATAATAAGCAATAAAAAATATGATTACTACGATTTTTTTGGTTAAATTTTATACCACTAACCCCACTTCGCTAAAACAACATAAGTCAAGAACTGTTTTTCAGGTTTTTTTTCATTATTTCTATTAATAAATTGTAAAGGTTATTCGCTATTTTAATTTTTTACCACTCAAATACTAAATTAATCATAAAAAAGTCCTTTAAAAAAACTCATTTGTTTGTGTATGAAACAGTTTTTATTGATTTCTGAAAAATTCTAATTGAGTGACTTATGAGGTTTTTGAAATGACCGATTCAATTATATATTCTACTACAAATCGTTTCTCAGAATTGGGGAATACTGCAGTATATTTATGTTGTTTATATTGCTTAGCGAAGATACAAATTTTCTTCAAAGAAAAAATTTGGATTTTTGGGTTTTTTTGGCATTTTTGAATTTCAAACTAAAATTTGGATTTCAAATTTGATTTTCAATCAAAAGAGTTTTTGGAACGAAAAAAGAGTTTGTGCTTCTCGCGGTCTAAAAGGCGTCAAAAAAACTCCAATTGGAATCAAACGGCAACCCTGTCAATTGATTCACTTAACGGGTGCTCTAGGATGGTTTATTCTAGTTTAGAAATTGGAAAATAGAAGAATTTTAAAAAATTACTTTCGTCACTAGGTGTGAAAATTATTCGTATAGGTTTTTTATCACTGGTGCCGAAATAGTACTTTGTGTATCTAGTTGCACAAAGTTGATTTTTTCCGCACGCGTCGTAATTTTTTTGGACAAATATACGACAAGTGCGGAAAAAATCAATTTGTGCAACGAGTTGCACACAACGTTTTTCGCAATTCCGAAAACACAATTAAACAAAATTATTCTGCAACCAAATTTTTTACAATCAACATCAACATTAAAATATAAGTAAACATTTCTATTATAAACTTAGCATTGAGACAATTTTCTATAAACCGTGCGGACAAATAAAAACAGTGCGGAAAAATCTCACTTTTTGATATTGTTGACAATATCGAAATACGTTGAATTGTGATTCGGAATTGCAAAATAGTATATTAAGAAACTAGTTTCATAATCGACGATTTTATCGCACGCAATCTGTTTAGAAAACGACCCGCGCAGCGGGGAGTTTTCTAAAGGATAAGTGCGATAAAACGTCTTATGAAACGAGTTTTTTATACTATTTTTTCTATTTTGCATTTTTTGTCTTGAAATTTTAAAAAATATTTTTTATGTTTTAATGTTTTAAAGAAAATTTCTAAAAATTTCAATTCCAAATAGTAAGCTCTGCGTTTCATCATATTTCTATATATTTTTTTGTTGTAAAACTAGCTTTCATAAAATGTGTATTTTATTAAAATATAGTCAATTTGATATTCTGTTATTATTACTAATTATTTTAATTAATTAAAATATTTAACACTAATTTAGATAATTTTTTAATAATAAGATTAATTAATAAGAATAATTTTATTTATATAATTATTCGTTTTAACTTTCACTGACGTTTGTATGACCAATGTGACCAACCTTGAAAAACAAAACTTTGCGTATCTTAATGAATTCCATTTCGATACGCATTTGGGTATCGAAATGACTTTATTTTAGACGCAAAATAGAAAAAAGAAATTTTCGATGCAATGAACAAACATCGAAAGTAGATTTTTTATGTTAACAGGTCGTTCAATAAGTCCGTAGGATAAGTAAGAAAAAAACAACATTTTGACAAAACTCGATTTTTTTATTCAACATAGTTCCTTCGAGGGCGATACAACGAGTATAGCGATTTTCCAACTTTTCTATACCACTTTTATAGTACGATTTCTCTTTCTCGTCAAAATAGGCCTCAGTTTCAGCGATTACTTCATCATTGGACTTAAATTTCTTTCCAGCAAGCATTCTCTTGAGATCTGAAAACAGGAAAAAGTCGCTGGGGGCTAAATCTGGAGAATATGGTGGGTGGGTAAGCAATTCAAAGCCCAATTCATTCAATTTTGCCATCGTTTTCATCGATCTGTGACACGGTGCATTATCTTGGTGAAACAACACTTTTTTCTTTTGCAAATGTGGCTGTTTCTTTGCGATTTCAGCCTTCAATCGATTCAAAAGTTCACAGTAATACTCGCTGTTGATGGTGGTTCCTTTTTGGAGATAGTCGATGAATATTATTCCGTTCGTATCCCAAAATACAGACGCCATCACCTTACCGGCCGACTGTTGCGTCTTTGCTCGCTTTGGATTCGGTTCGTCGACTGCTGTCCACTCAGCTGACTGTCTGTAGTGATTGACCATAAGGGTTACACTATACTTTAATAACATTATCAGCATTAAAGTATATTCATAAAAATATATCATATTCCAAGCGCCTGACGCTGCAGTTTCTTAGAAAGAAATTGAAAGAAATAAAACTAATATATATGCAGTGTACGTGATGTTGTGAGAATAAAAGGTTACACTCAAAATAGTGGCCGGTTTTCTGTGTGTTATATAGTTTTAATTTAATTACATTAAGTACATGTAATAACAAAATTAACATAAATAAATAATGTGTTAAAGTAAATAAAGATGTTTAACGAACCTCAACATACCTAAAATAATATAACGAATACCACCAGATATATTAATATATGTCTATTGGATTCTGTTGTGTAATTGTGAAGCCATGTCTCATACATTGTTACATATCGACGATAGAATTCCATTTTCCATTCCATTCCCGCCAAAGACTCCTCTGAAGCATCGATTCGTTGTTGTTTTTTGGCGACTATGAGCTCACGCGGCAGCCAATTTGCACAGAGCCTTCGCATACCCAAATATTCGTGTAAAATGGTAAAAACACTACTATTTGCTACCTTTACAATGTCAGCTAGCTCGTGTACCTTCAATTTGCGATCGTTCATAACCAATTTGTGGATTTTTTTGATGTTTTCTGGAATAACAGCCTCATTTGGGCGTCCACTGCGCTCTGCATCTTTTGTGCTGGTACGACCACATTTAAATTCAGCCATCCACTTCTCTACCATTTGTCTCGATGGAGCAGAGTTTGGATAATGTTTATCAAGCCATTGTTTGGTTTCCACTGTATTTTTTTTCATCAAAAAGCAATGCTTTATTAAAATTCGAAATTCACTTTTTTCCATTTTTTTTCAAAAACAAAAGTTGCTTCACACAAAATGCTATAACTCACGAATAAATAGTCAGATTGCTGTCAAATTTATACACGTATCGTTTGAAGGTTAGTACTAAATAAAAATCATATGGAAAAAATTCTAGTAACGCCATCTATGTGTCATCCTACGGACTTATTGAATGACCTAGTAGGTAGTAGAAATTTTATTGCCAAAGAATGTTTACAATATTCTGTTTTTGACAGTAGAAAAACTTCGAATGAGAGGAATTGAAAATATGAAAATAAGAGGAATTGAGAGAAAAATTGCTTCAAATATTTTTATGTATTGTAGAGAAGTTTCATTTCCTCTATTCTCTTAATTCTTTGTGAAGAAGCAATTATTTCATTTTATATCGTATTTTATTTGCCAAATTACGCTAACGGTGCATACACAATGTACATACAGTAAAATCTCAGAAAGGCGGAATCTGATTATCGCGGAAACTCATCAGACACGGAACAAATTATTTTAAAAAAGTCCCTTGGAACCGATTTTTATACTATTCGCACCTCTTATCGCGGAAAACTACGAGACGCGGACGGAATCGCGTTGGTAGAGCAAAAATTTCACAAACAAACTCTTCAAAGGCGGAATTATACAGAATTATAAGCTACTTCACTTCATAGGTTAAATTGTATATAATTGCGGCTAAATTCATACATGTTGGTAAAACTAGATTTGTCAAATGTCATTATGTATTTCAAAGGTTACACTTTTTAACGATTTTTTTTCTGAATAAGTATGTACAAAACATACATTATAAACATGAAAATTATTAGAAATTTAAATTTAAAAGAAAAATATGCTGTGATCAAAATGAAAAATGAAAAAAAAACAATAAGTGAAATTTGCGATTATTTTAAATGCGGTAAAACCCAAATATATAATGTTTTAAAAAAGAAAGATGAAACAATTTCAAAATATAGTTCATCGAATGAAAATGAAAAAATTTGCAAGAAAAAACGAGAAACAGAAAACCAAAAAATAAATAGCACGTTGTTTGAATGGTTTTGTGCTGCCAGAGCTAAACACATTCCCGTGTCAGGACCAATCCTACAAGAAATGGCGTAAATTAAAGTAAATTAAGTAAATTAAAAGTAAATTAAAAATAAGTGATTTCAAAGCATGGGTGGCTTATGTGTTTCCGGAAAAGGTATGCTAATATGTACAGTAAATTAATGTTCATTATTTGAGTATGTATTGACTATTTTAGGTATTCGATTAAATTTAATACTTGTTGTGGGGAAGCAAATGAAGTGAACCCAATAACTGTTGAGGAATGGAAGGAAAAGTTAAATATTTTAACAGAAGGGTACGACCCCAAAGATGTTGCTAACTGTGACGAATCAGCATTATTTTTCAAAATGCTACCAACTAAAACCCTTGCGCTTAAAGGAGATAAATGTGCCAAAGACAAATTCTCGAAAGAGAGACTAACGGTAATGCTAACCGTTTTTGGAGAGGGCAAAGTTTTTTTGCCATCACCAAAGTGGTGAATGGTGATGGCAAAGTGTTTACTGTTTCAGGTTTTGTTTTAATTTAGAATGAAATTAAAATGAAATATGTATTATTTGACAGTTATTTCTTTCTGGCAATAGAAGAATAATAATATATTTTTTTTCTATAAATGGAAAGAGATAAAAATGCTGCATGGGACCCTGTATTTTTGTATTTATTTTTACAGGAGCCTTTTCTTTTGTGGAAATTATTTTCAATGCAAAATTTGAATTTAAAAAATAGCTTCAATTTTTTTATAGTTTTATAGTGTAGAGACACAAATATTACTTATCCTGTATATTTTATAATCTAAGATTACAGCACACCAAAGCGTATGCGCCGCGTTTAATATGAAATTATATGTCGAGGAAGGACAATCGAGGTCGATTGGAACGTCAAGGGAGGCCGAATTGTAGCATTAAGTAAAATTGTAACGAACATTTTTGAATTTTAGTTATGTTCAGTCGAAATGACACACAAGGGATGGCGCTTGTTTTTTGGCTGTCAGTTTTTGAGTTGACGATGAAATGGTAGTGTTGAAATAATAAAACATTATCTAAATAAATTGTAACCATCGTATTCCAAATTTTATAAAGACGCCCTCCAACCTGACCTACAAAGACAAAAAAAAAATGAAGAAAAATCTACGACAAATTTAATTTAAAAGTCTCATGAAAAAAACAGTTTCACGAAAAAATGAGTTGGCTTTAATAACATGTTGGTTGCTACAGAGATTTATAAACAAACAAACAAATCAATTTTTTTTTGTTTTGCAAAAAGTGAATTTGAAAATTATCTAGTTTGGGTTTGTGCAAATATATGCGATTTTACAGAAGAAAAACTGCCTTCTGATGTGGAAGAGGAGGTTCCAGAGGCAATTCGTAGATTATTGCCTGAAAAATCGCGGATGGTTTATCAAAGGGAATACCTGTGCTTTCAAAAATGGAAAACTTGAAGAATATAAACAGCAAAATACTTATTTCAAAATATTTTATCTACCCTTGCTGTTAAAGTACTACTTTATCTACCCTTGAAGGTAAAGAGCTACTTTTCCCTCTAATTTTAGTCGATAAAAGCACGTTTTAACAGTTGCTATAAAAAAAATAAATTATCTCACAGGGATAAAAATTATTAAAAAAATGGAAACAGTTATAATTAATAATACTTTGTCATTTTCTTTTTGACAAAAAAAGTTATCTAAGAGCAAAAAAAGCAGGTGACAATCACTTTTTGTTGCATTTCGTATTCTTTTTATACAAAAAGATTCGGAACACCAAATCGCTTCTAAAATAGGCAACTGTCATTCCAAGGGGCGTGGTTATCAGTTCTTCAACAAGAACAAGAATTGGCATTTTGTTTCCGAACGACCAGTTGCCTAAATATAGATATATAAAGTGTTAAAAATTAATAATTATGTATTAAAACTTATCACAATAATTATAATAATTTTACAACAGGGGTCCTATTCCCGATCACATAAATGTGAATTTTGACAATGTTGTGAAGTTTGTATTGCATAACATTACACGGTAACGGTAACGGTAACGATTTTCTGAAAAACGAATTTCACAATATTGTCAAAAGCAGGCTACAGACCTTCAATCAATTGAAAACGAAATAAAATTTAGGGGAGTTTTACATATTTCATTTATTTTCGTTTTCGAATTGAATGACAAATTGATTAAAGGTCTGTAGTTTTTAATTCAATTTTGACAATATTGTGAAATTCGTTTTTCGTAAAATCGCTACCGTTACCGTTAAATGTGATGAAAGACAAACATCACAATATTGTCAAAATTCACATTTATGTGTTCGGGAATAGGGTCCCAGGAAAAACAAACTAAATACAACACAAAACAAGGTTTGTGTGAAAAAATTATTATTTGCAGATTTCAAATTATGAAAAATAAGGGGATATTACTTTTACTTAGGCGCCAAGAATTTTTTTTATTTGATATAGAATCACTCACTGAAGCGAATAAAACCAAAACGAGTTGTACATCAACCCCGGGGGCCAACATACAGGCCTTTGAAAAAAGCAAAATCCATACAAAATTGCACTGTTTTCACAAAATTTTTTTCTATTTTTTTAATTTTAGCTTTATTTTCGATGTGCTTATAAGATAAACGATCAAAACTGTCCCTTTTACTAAATTTTCTTTCTTTTCTTTTCCTAATAAAAAAAAAATCCACTCGCGCCTAAGTTAAAGTAATCTTGCCTTTAAAACAAATATGTAATTTAAGTTTTGAATTATTATTTGATTAATTTTTGTATTAAAATGTTCATGCAGATTTAAAAAAAACAATTTTCATATTTCTAGTAAATAAATGATACACACAAAATAAAATATAAAATTTATATTTTTAATAATAATATTGTATTTGTTTTGATAAAAATCAAATAAAAACCGCAAATGTCACTTTTAGATCTCAGTTCTTATTTAGGATCTCAAAAACAGAATAGAAATGGAGTTTCCTAACAACTTTTTCTGTCAAATTGCTTGCTTAAATAGGCAAGAAATAGTTTAAGAACGACCATTTCCAGCCACAAACGTCAAAATAGGAAAATAAGCTACTTAGCGATTTGGTGTTTACGAACCCTTGCTCGTTTTTTGATCTGAAAATATTTTTCTGAATCTAGATTTTTTGGTAGATCAAGTTGTAAATATAATAAATTTACACAAATAAATTTACACAAATACATTTACACATCTGGCAAATTAGTAATAGTAACCAAACAAGACGCCATTTACTTATTATTATTTTTTTTAAAGTGAAATATAGTTATTGTTTAAATAAATGTTTTGTTTAAATCGTGTTTTAAATTAAAAATTAATAAAATATTATTTAATTATATACTATTAATTACAGAAACATTACATGACAGTTTACAAACACAACTACAAAACTACCTAGATCAAATTTTTACATATTCTTTTTATGAAAAAAGGAACCACTTTTTCTGCTCTGGCAAAAAGAGAACGACATTAATATATATTTATTTCATACTGATATCTAAAACGACATTTTTCGGATTATTTATGGTACAAAAAGTTGAACTTTAAAGTGCTAGGACTTTATAAAATTTTATAAAGCCCTAGGACGTTAAAGTTTAACTTTTTGTACCATAAACGTACCATTTTTTCAAACAACTTCCATTAACAAAAAATTTTAAAATCAATTAATTTTTAACTTTATTTTTTTAAATATAGCTCTAACCTTACTTTAAAATATATCAAATTTACAAAGAGGTGTTAATTCGTGTTCTTGAGATATTTAATTTTAAAGATTTTTAGTCCGATTAAAATTCTAATTGTTCATTATTTTTTCAAACAATTTATATCATCAAAAAATTTTAACCACTGAAGTTCGAGAAAATAATGAACAATTAGAATTTTATTCGGACTAAAAATCTTTAAAATTAAATATCAAGAACACGAATTAACGCCTCTTTGTAAATTTGATATATTTTAAAGTGTGTTTAGAGCTATATTTAAAAAAAAAAGTTAAAATTTAATTGATTTTAAAATTTTTTGTTAATCTTTTGTTGAATTTCAGTCGTACTAAAAATCTTTAAAATTAATTATCTCAAGAACAAAAATTAACGCCTCTGAGGTAATTTGATATATGTTAGAGTAAGGATAGAACTATTTTCAGAAAAAAAATTAATTAAATTCCAATTGATTTTCGACCCTAGCGCCATCTTTAAAAAAGTTTTTTTAATATTTTTATTTAAAAATTAAGTATAAAAACAATTAATTATTTTTTTTCAAAGGACTAACTAATCATCTATCAAACAAAAAAAAGTTTGATGAAATCGGTATAACGGTTCTTGAGCAATTTAATTTCAAAGTTACATCGGATTGGCAGAATTTTCATTTTTCATGCATGTTGGAGTGCCCCCTATGCTCAAACTAAGCACTTAAAAATTTTTTAAAATAAGTTGTATTTTTTATTTTGTCCATACTACTTACATGTCAAGTTTCAGGAAAATCAAAAATGGTCAAGTTCAAATTTCGACTTTTTCACCTGCGTAGATCACGTTTTTCATCAAAATGTAACGACTGTCATAGAAAATAATGTTTTGTATCTATCAGGTTAAAAGAGAAAGTTGGCTTTTGCTGTTTAGCGAGCGTTTTTTAAGTTTTTCTGCTCTAAGCGGAAAGTAAAAAAAAACAAAAGCAAAACAAAAGACATAATGGACAAAGACATAATATTAAAATTTATTATCTCCCCAAAACACTTTTGATTTTTTGGCTTTATAACCCGAGGACTTAAAAAAGACATTATCTTTTATATTTACTAAATCCAAATTTTCTTTAACGATGTATGTTGATTATAACATTGAATAATTGACCACATTGTTGAAGACTTTTTTGTCTGCGATAGTTCACCGAAATATGCCAAAAACACATCTTCAGAATAAAAATTTTGTTTTTTTGTTCTTACACCAATTGATAAATAATAGGTAAGCTTTTTCATACCGGACTTTAGACTTTTCAGGCAACAGATCTAAAGTTAAATTGTTGGCTGCTTCTTTTATATGAGTGCTAATTGCTAATTGTATCCCTTTCATCACTATTGCTCATTTTAAAGTATTTTTATTTAAAAATAGATATAAACTCTGTATAAATTTTAAATTTATTAATTTAAAATTTTAACTTGACCTCCGATACGTTTTTTAAACAACAAATAAATGCCTCCTTGGCAACTTTAATCGTATTTGTCGGCAGTCGTTAAAAAAATAGTATGTATACTTTGAGCAGAAAGTTGTTACGAAGCAGTTGTCCAATTTCCGTAATTTAGAGTCTCCCTACTTTCTCACACGCACTAATTTATATTAACAAGAACTTTTGAAGTTATTTTTACAATTTTCAAACACAATTTCTTACATCCAGTTCGTAATCATCTTTTACATATTTGTTTTTATTACAAAAGAAATGTGCAATCTCCTTAGTGGGTACAATATTCAACGAAAAATTCCCAAGAAACAAACTATCGGTTTGTTATTGTCTAAAAACGGCCGTTAATCTACTATAAATATCAGCCGATAGAGGTCTTCTGTCTCTTAGTCTGAGATTTTTTTTTCATCGC
The DNA here is from genome assembly GCA_963693315.1 of Diogma glabrata. Lineage (NCBI taxonomy): Eukaryota > Metazoa > Arthropoda > Insecta > Diptera > Cylindrotomidae > Diogma > Diogma glabrata. Next base: position 127,124,547 of record OY856187.1, read on the forward strand.
TGATGGGATTGGTTGTTTTGACGTTTATGCGCACAATGGTGCTGTCAGTTCCGTGAAAATCAAAAGAAACGTAGATGCAAATTATACAATAGTTCAATTTTTTTTGTTTAATTAACCTTAAAATTAAACGAAATTAGAAAAAAAAAATTAATTTGTTTTTGGTGTTTATAAGAAAATTTGTAAAAGACAATTTTATTAGAAAAATTATATTTGTTTGTAAAACTTTAATGGATTCATTCGGTTGGTGAGAAATATTGTTTTTTTTGGTAGCGGTTCATAAAAATTTACTGATATTCATTCAAGAATTTGACATTGGGTAGTTAAATGCGAAAACTTCTGCAACGGGAAAGGCCATTAAATCATTAGAACCAAATCTCCATTGCATTTATGTTCTAGTAAATGTGGAGCAATATGTTTGATTGTTCCGATAATTGAATTCTTTTTTGGTAGCATCTGAGAGAAAGAAAAGTTGTGACCCAGTTTTAATAAATTCCTGTATAACTAAATGACGTTTTATACAACGATTTTTTTTTATTTGACTACGACCAAATGAAGTTGGATTTCGACTATTGGATGTGTAAACGGGATTCAACGATTATTTATTTTTGACCTTGCGGATGCAGTTATTATTGTGGCAACGGTTATTACCCAGGCAAGAAACTGTAATCGAAATCGTTTTGTAATCGATAGTTTCGAATTGGAGAAAAAGAGGCATACCTATTGTATATTATCATCTCACTCTAATTAAAAAATATGGCGTTTTGACATTTAAAATTACACATTTTTCATTTACGTATATAGTCGCGCGCAACAAATATTAAATTAAAAATTGTGTATAATATAATATATTTCAACAGTAAGTACATTTTTAATGTTATGTATATTCAATAAGAAAATAAAATACAATAAGAAAATATGTATTCTGTCTAGAATTATTTTAATTTTATTTTCATCATAACATAACCTATAATTTGAAGTTCTAACTAGTTCTTTTAATGATAACTTTTTTTCATTTCAGGCTCATATTTTGATATTTACATCTGTAATTCTAGCAATTATTTCTTTTAATGCCATTTTCTCTCATTTCAGGTTCACATTATTTCAGGTTCACATAGTTTTTTTTTTAAGTTTTTATATTTAGTTGTAATAAAATTATGTAAAATATGTTTTTTATATTATAATAAATAAATTTATTAATAAAATTATTGCAAATGTTTTAATTAAAACATAACCAAAAATACAATACTCTAAACTTTTGATTACATGTCACTAGTAGTTTCGATTTTGTATCGAAACAGGTTTCGTTTAAGTTTCGATTACATGTTTCGATTATAGTCTGGGAGCCCGCCGACATAAACAGCAACTCATAAATACTCTTCTATAATTTTTTGTGTGGCTTAATTACGCCTAGTCTACCACTTTTTTTTCTCTATCATAATTTTCTTAGCCGCGGCTTTTTCTCTCCAGTAATTTTTAAACTTGTCAATATCGTATTAAGCTAAAAATTTATAGATACTCTATTTTTGAAAAACTTAATACCAAGAGAAATTCATGAATCACGAGAGAAAAAACTTGTCCGACAAAAAATTCGGTACGCTAAGGGCGTCTACCGAGTGAAACATGTAATAATAACAATTTCGAAAAATTTATGGATAACCACCTGATTTTTATGTAAAATGCTTCAAAAAGGTTAGTAAAATCACGTCCTTACATCGTCCGACAAGACAGATTTGCCAATTTTCCAGTCCGACAAGCGGACATTGACATTTTCACGGCGACCTAAAATTTATTCATAACCGTCGGACAAAAAGAAATTAACATATTATAGAGCAGAACTTACCCTGTAGTACAAGTGGCGGACAAATATTTCGTGCCAAATCAATAGTCCGACAAAAAAACATCGATCGGCAACATCATTTCAATACTTTATTTTTTCCAAGTTCATAAATAATTTTAGTTTCATTAATTACAATAATAAATGAATGGTAAGGAATGTGAATAGTTAATAACATGTATTAAACTAATAATAGGAACTTTTATTAACAATTTCATTAAATAAATAAAAAAATATATATATGAAGAAACGTAAAAAATTTTTTTTACTCTTCATCAGAGTTATCAAAAAAAGTTCAACTTTCTTCATCTGTGCTATTGTTATCATTTGCCTCATCATCCTCGTTATCATCATTGAAATCTGGAAAATTATTGATTTTTAAAAGCTATAGTAAATGAAACATTAAATAGTGAAACGCATATTAACTCTTATCGACCAAATCTATCCGTTTTTGTCCGTTAACTTTAAGCACAGACAACTTTGTTACTGATGCTTGGAAATATTTAATAATCCATAGGAGGGTATTTTCAACTTTCAGAATCTGGTCAACAAAAAACCACCCTTTCCTACCCTAGTTTTTAATTTAAAAATTAAAAAGGTGATTTTTGGAGGTAATTTTCTCGATAAGAAATGAATTTTTAAAAAATTGAGAAAATCTGTGAGGAACTATGAAAAACTGTTGAACGAAAATGAACATTAAAAGCTGAAAAGTTATGAAAAAATGTGAAAATCTATGGAAAACTGTGGGGTAAAAATGAACAGATTGATCAATAAGGGCTTACTGAAATTTATAATTTTCATACCCATTAAGTTTGAAGATATATCTTCAAACGAAGGACTTTGGGGCCCATCAAACCAATAATAATGATACTTATTGTTAATCAACGTCCATCCACAGTTTTCAGGTTCGAGATTGGTGGGCATCTCATATGTGCATTACACCAAACGCTGGATATGTAGATGGTTCGCTTAATTTGTTGCAGCAATTCCTCTTTTGATAGTGGCATACTAGAAGTATCTAATCCTTTCAATTTACTCTTTATTATTTTATGATCATGATTTTTATTTCTGAATGCCTTCTCGAAGAGTTCGAGTCGTCCTAGATTTAGATTTACATCTTTGCTTTTCAAAGAATATAATTTGCAAACGAACTCTTCGATAATTCTAAAAACATGCCATGAAAATAATTATTATTTTACTCACTCTCGATCAAGATCCATTTGTACCATGCTGTTTTTTTGGCTCAAAAAATCATAGATCGCACAGAGAAACTGAACGTAAGTTTTTTTTTCGGATGTTTTTGCAAGAACATTCTGAATTTTTAATTTTTCTATCAAATTTGGATACTTCCGTCGAATATAACATAGAGTGAATGATAACTTTAAAATTGATTATTTCGCGAAAATTGTCGGTGAGATCTAAATTTTTTGATTCCAATCGATGCAAGAACGTTTATTCTGTAATATATTTTAAAATCCGACGTAAATCTTTGATTTCATAAATGTAATATACATCCTTAATAGCAATTATAAAATATAAATTAAAAAGATCAAAAAAGAATTTCATCAAAAAATTTGAAGCTTCATAAAATCTATAATTTCCATGCGTCGGACTAGAAAATCGGAGAATATATCGTGTCCGACAATTAAACAATTGGATTTTATATACTTTTTTTTAGTAATCCTGTAAAAAACAGCTGGTTATGTGGAAGTATGCTGTATTTACGCTCACAAACGCAAATACTGTAAACCTTCGCGGCTTTTCAATTGAAAAATAACAATTTGTTCGATTTTTATGGAAATGGTAATATTTTACTGTCGGACAACTTGTTCACCTCGTTGTAAGCTTCATTTAACAGCAAAAAATCGAAAGCGGAAATTGTTATGAATAAATTTTAGGTCGCCGTGAAAATGTCAATGTCCGCTTGTCGGACTGGAAAATTGGCAAATCTGTCTTGTCGGACGATGTAAGGACGTGATTTTACTTACCTTTTTGAAGCATTTTTCATAAAAATCAGGTGGTTATCCATAAATTTTTCGAAATTGTTATTATTACATGTTTCACTCGGTAGATACCCTTAACGTATCGAAATTTTTGTCGGACGAGTTTTTTCTCTCGCGATTCATGAATTTCTCTTGGTATTAAGTTTTTTAAAAATAGAGTATCTATAAATTTTTAGCTTAATACGATATTGACAAGTTTAAAAATTACTGGAGAGAAAAAGCCGCGGCTAAGAAAATTATGATAGAGAAAAAAAAGTGGTAGACTAGGCGTAATTAAGCCACACAAAAAATTATAGAAGAGTATTTATGAGTTGCTGTTTATGTCGGCGGGCTCCCAGACTATTAGGTATCGATTATAGTTTCTATTTGGTATCGATCACATATTCGCTTACTAGGGCGAACACGTTGTTCTAAATGTAATCGATACAGTATCGAAGCAAAGTCGAAACATGTTTCGATTATATGATTGCATGTAATTGATACCACATCGACTACAAATCAATTACGTACTACCTGGGTATAACGATTGGCTATTGTATCGATTTCTTATGTGTATTCGGTAAACACCGGTACTATTGGCGGAACGATTGACTGTTGTGGATTTACTATTATTCGTATGCGACAGTCGCCTGAACCGTGGACGCAACGATTGCAATTATATCAAGTTGTTATTCATATTCCGTGCACCGATTGTTTTGATGTTATCATCCTATTGTTATTAATCCACAGTCGCCTGTACCATTAGTTGCAGCGAAAAGGCCAGCTGTTAAAGTTACCATATTAAAGTATATTATCAAAAATTTGCATACCACCATTCTTTCAACGTACAATTTCATTCACCGGATTTAACGGATGTATATATAATTCTACTATTTTACCACCATTCTTTCAAAGTACAATTTCATTCACTGGATTTAACGGAGCCTGTATTTTGAACGTATAATCGAACAACATTAAGTCTAAGGAAGATAAAGGGCTGAATCGAAGCCAGATTTGAGGAGGAGTGGAATTTGGCACAAAACATAGGGTGAGTCATATCTTAATTTTATTTTCATGTGTGAATGATTATGGATATGTATGTAATTGTATGAGTGTGTGCATATATATGTGTGTATGTGGGTACGTATGAGCGAGTATATTTGTGGCATGCGCGTATGTCTGTCAAACTCCAATTGGAAACATGTAAACCAGAATTTTGCATAAATATTGTAAAACAAAAATTTATTGACAAATATTTAAAAATAATTAAAATTAAAAACGGATGGCTTATTAATATTTATTCAATCTAATGATAGAGTTGATCGTAAATTTGATGATGGAATGAAAAACAAAATTCGTGAATTAGCAGTGACGAATAGATTAGTAAGAGACGATATGGCGGATGAAAAAGAATATCGTCCTTCTATTGTTATCATACAAATATTTGGTCTAATTATTGCGTCTCTACGGATAATGTTGTGTCAATTCGCTTGGAACAAAACTAGTAGAAATGTTACAACGGCATTTAGGGATATGCATCTCGTTTGTGAAACCTATGTGTGGTCCTGACGTGTATTTATTAAAAACAATTCCAAAACATGGAAATATATTGACATCATTGATTGAATAATGGAATGAGTTGTACAAGTATGATCAGTCTATACTAGTAGAAGCAGTTGAACAGCTTTTAGTAAATCCTGATGTACGAAATGTTGCATTGAAAGCATTACAATCGGTTAACGAAAAGTTAAAACGAGATCCACTCTCACAACGACCTTTTCATGCACTAATTTTTGTTAAACATAAAGTTTTGTCATTATATTCAAGCCGTCAAACACAAGACTTTTCGTCATCTGACATTCTTTTCCTGAATGTTTTTTTTTGTTTTTGTTTTTTTGTCATCAAAATAGTTTGTATTCTGGTTGTATATCTCATATGGTACATATCGACAATCATGAAAATGATATCAAGCTAATCTGTTTGATGGAATATGGTAGCTTGGCTGTATCGCGGCGAGCGAATGCGCGTATGGGCATGGATGTGTGCATGTTTGTGTGTGTGTGTGTGTGTGTGTGTGTGTGTGTGTGTGTGTGTGTGTGTGTGTGTGTGTGTGTGTGTGTGTGTGTGTGTGTGTGTGTGTGAGTGGATGAAGTGCGAGAGCGTGTGAATGTGTTAGGATTAAGGGATTGGACGTGGTGATCGCGGTTCTTTTCGTAAACGGGGGTCGCTAGAGTCTACCTATTTTACTCGCTTTTTCTCTTTGATCCGTTTCCATATCGAAATACGCGCACAATACAGATATTTGTGCTGGAGCAGCAGTTATTCTTCGTTCGACCCCACTTACTGAAGCTAGTTTGGGGCTTTACAAATCTCGCTAGGTGCGCGGCCTGCTATGCCAATTGGTTGGTTTACCAAAAAACTCTCCATTACAAAGTAACATTGCTGCTCTGGCATGATTGCTATTTTCGGCTGCGCCTCAACCAGCAATTTTCATGCACGAGCAGCAATGTAGTACTTTCTGCTCTTAATATACAATATACTATTGTAGATTGCTTAAGATACAAGGACAAAAAAAATATATTATAATAGTATTTTAATCTTTCAGTGTGTAATGAAATAGTTTATTCTCAAGCAAAAGTTTAAAATTTGAGCGAGGCACGAGCGAAAATCTTAAATTTGCGAGAGCATAAAAATCATTATACACGAATTGATTACACTACTTTATTCTCTGACAAAGAATTGTGTATTATCATTGAATAAATATCTAAGGAAGAGTAACTAGACATTTTGAGTAAAGCATCTAATTTTTAGTACTGGTGAAGTTTGATAGTGTTTGCATTCTAGCTGGGTGGTACTGTTTACAATTTGCATATTTATATTTTCAAAACAAATAAAAGAAATAATAAATGTTACATATAAATTTAAAAGCGTAATATGTTTGGATAAAATATTTCCTTATATTTCCATATCGTCGCCTTAATAATGAAACAACGTATGCTATTTATACGTTGTTTTTATATTATAGGTGCGGTGCATTCCCCATAAGGGTATCTTTGAATTGGCGTTTTTACATTTTCGAATTATTTTATGACTGGGGGTAAGAATTAATAAATTATAAATTAACATCCATGCAAATGCATGCGCACATCAAACTTTAAACTCAAATATCTCGAAACTATACTTTTGCGTATACGTCGTTTCATTATTAAAGCGACGATATAAATATTTTTGATTGTCCATACAACACAAATTTTAATCATATTGAATTACTTTAAGAACACCTTATATTCGGCTGTGATTACGTTTGAAATATGGTTTGACAACGATGGATTAAGAAAAATTACATTTATGTAGGGTAACAATATATAAAATTAAACTAGAAAATAACAGTTTTTGTAAAGCAAATACTTTATGTTTTTGTTAAAACATCATTCTAAACCCTTTTTATGCGTAGTATTAGTCAAAATATTCTAATCATTAATATGAAATTCGATGATCAAATTTCAGTGTATTTAAGGTTATTTGTACATATTTTAATGCAACACTTCATTTTTATGAATAAACTACTGCACAAATACTAATAATTGTTTTGTAAAACATTAATTTAAACTTTAATTTTTATAAATTTTGTTTAATTTGAATATCTTAAAGTAGAATTTCGGATAAAAGCTATCATTTTATTTTAAAATACAAAACGAAATATGTCAAATGTCATGGATGAAGAACGCACAGATATACAAATTACATACTTCAAAAAATATTCATGTAGCCACACGTAATTATTCTTCCTTATATATTTATTCAATGTGTATTATATAAAATAATAACATTTTCTTCAAATAAAACAATAAATCTTTATTGTTTTAATTGATAAATCAAATTTCTGATTTAAAAAAAACCTGATGATAAAAAAAAACCCATCCCATGCAATCAACCAAATTCAACTAAACGAAATAAGAGAATTTAACTTAAAATTTGATTTTTGAACAAAACGTATCAAAGCCATTGTGATTATAATTTGAAAATAATTTTAATAAATAAAACAATTTGACCAATGGGAATCATATCAATTGAATAATGATAATTTTTTTATAGGAAAATTTTCATTAGGCAATAGGTTAAGTTCATTAGGCTATAGGTTAGAAAACAATACAACAATACATACTATTATTATGAAAAAAACATACAAATAAAGCTGAAATTATTAAATGAAAGAGAATGAAATATAATATTGAATTTTCCACGAATTGATCCTTTTCTCCATTGAACTCACAAAAATTTAATTACATACTTGCCAAACCTACAGAAAATAAACCTATACTAACTTTTAAGAATTATATTCTAAACCATTAATTGGTTTTTGTTGTAGCTTTTGAGCGAAAAAATTTTAATTTACATAAAAATAAAGTGTCAATATAGTTTTTTTTTCATTGTATCCTACAACCAATTCTTTTCCACGTAATCCGAATCATGAATTTAAAAAAATCTATTCTTAAACATTGCGCTGTTTTGACCCATTTGATATTATTTCAAATAGTTAATATTACTAATTTATAATTCATTTTGATTGTAATGCTTTTAAATTATTACGTTTAAATAAAAACTAGAGACTTACGTGAAATGTACAAGTATGTATTAAAAATCTTTGAATGCCTAAATAACAAACAATTATCTATTAGACAAGTTTGACTTTTTGTGCCTACTAGCATCGTCTCATTGGTATGTATGGGAAGGTAGAATACATTGAATTTGATTGGGCTCCCCTTTGAATGGCAGCGGCATCTTGATATTGTGATTGTACCATACTTATTTGTGCTGGATTATTCATAAAACTGGTTGCATTTGATAGATATCCGCTACTGCCAGGGTTTGGTCCAGGCATACGATAGCCAAATATATTATTATTGGCTAATCCAATTACATTTGGACTTACACGTCCGGATGGTCCACTAGACATATGTTGCACTGGTGCCGATGGTGTATTTCTTGATGTCCGACCAGAAATTTGTGATATTGGTGATATCGATGGTGCTACATTCATATTCCCTGTATAATATTTTGGGTAGCTAGCCGCATTGTGATTAACCAAATGTGATGGTGATGGCGTCATCGTTGAATGGCCATGATGATTTGGTGGTGGTGTTAAATTAACAGTACCTGCGGGAGGTGTATGACAAGTCTGAATTATATCTAATCCATTGGTCAGTTGTTGTAATTTTGATAAACTGCTGATATTACCGGCTATTGTTGGAGAGTTATTTTGACTCTGGATACCAGATGACATATTATTGTTCATTTGTGGTGTTGGAGTTCCAGTTGGAGTAGGAGTTGGAGTTGGTACTGGAACGGGCGTATGAGAAGAATGATGCGTTGGATTGCCTGATTGAATATAAAAATTGTTTGACGACGCAACTGAGGAACACAATGAAGGTGATGGACCTAACCGCTGATGTGGACTTGGTAATGGATTATGAGTTGATAATCCTGATTGTGTAGGCATACGATGTTGAATTACAGGTCCCATCGGCACCGAGCTGTAGGATGCACTTGCTTGAGAAAATTGTGGGTTCATTTGAGAAACAGATATAAAATTGCCTTGATGCATTACTTGATGACCATGTGACATGGATGGTGATAAATGGCCATATGATTGTTGCATTTGCTGCAACTGTAAATTTTGTTGATGATGCTGGTTTATCTGTTGTTGCAATAATTGTTGTTGATTTGGGCTGGACATTTGTTGAGCCGTTAAGTTATTATTATTACTGATCATTGGTGGAGTAGTTCTTTGTTGTCGTTGATTGTTATTATTATTTGAATGTCCGGGTGTTGATGAATTTCGATGGTTTTGCATCTTGGGTGTTGTTGAACGATTTAATATTCCACTAGATGCACTGCCTCCAGATCCAGACCTATTATTAGTTTGTTGCTGTTGTTGTTGTTGTTGCTGCTGTTGTTGTTGCTGTGCCAGCTTCCTGTTTGTATTGTTTATATTATTTGTGTTTGCGTTAATCATGTTCATTGATTGATGCTGTGGACTTGATGTATCCATTGACATGTTATGCTGTTGTATTGCCATATGCATTTGTTGTTGTTGATGCATCGAACAATCCGAATATTGCTGTTGCTGCTGCTGTACTTGATTCGAATGTGATACAACACTTGGTGATCTAACATTTTCCACAGAATTTTGAGAAGCTATATCACTACTAGCAATACTTGCTGGTGATTCGATACCAAGATGACTAACATCAATATCGCATTGTCCATAATGATGCAAACTGTGAACTGAATTTGTTGTTGAGTCAGGTGTATACACTCCCATTGATATTTCAGAAACGGGTGGAGTATTTGTACTTTGTTTGTTTAATTCGGATGAACTCAGATTCGTGTTGTGGTTAGAATTAGGAGTAACATTTCCCGTTAAATCATGATGATTTTGACTCTCATTGCTATTATTTTTATTATTGTTTACTAAAAAATTATTTAAATTTGAGTTATTGTTTTGCAAATTTTGTTGAGAATTTGACGAGCCTGATGTTGAATTCATACTTTGTTGTATATGTTGACTCATGTTTTTATGGTTGTCATGTTGTAGCTTTGATTCATCCATATGCTTGTTTTTATTTGAATTTTTTACCGTTGTAATGTTGTTTTGCATATGTTGATGTGATGCAGGCGTTGTATTGTATTGTGAAGTCATATTTTTATTATAAATAGACGATGTAGAACTATTATTTGATAGAGAAGAGTAATGCGATAAATTGGTATCCTTATTGCGATACTTTTGTTTTTGCTCTTGAGATGTTTTCTTTTCCGATTTTTGTTTTTCTTGTTTATGATAATTTTGTTGCATTTGCTGTTGTTGTTGCTGCAAAGCTAACGTATTGGAAGGATATAATGAGCTCGTTAGTCCTGTCGGATATCCCATTTGTGATGTTAAATCTTTGTGAAAATTATTACCAGATACATCACTAGAACAATGTGAAAATTTATACTGATAATAATCCCAAAATGGCGCAGTTTGGTAGTTGGCCACTTGATTAAATTGAACATTAAACTGAGGAGGAATTTTATTTAAATCTATTTTCGTTGATTCATACACTTTATTTGACGCCACTTTTGAGGCATCATACATTTGAGAGACGGTATTTTTGGATTGATGTTTTGTTAGTTGACTTGTTGTTGAATTATTATTATTATTGATAGGGTTTGATGCTGATGTAGATTTATTTATGTTATATTCCTGTTGAATATGTTTAGTTGTTGATGGAAAGAAATTAGTAGATGATGCTGATGGTTGGTTACTATTGTTTGACGCAGCTACAGATTTGTGATCTTTCTTAATTGGTGATGCATTTATAATCGAACTGGAATGATTATTATTACTAGTAATATTAGACGAAGTAGATTCTGTTGATTGTTTTGGTCTAATTGGAATATTATTACTTTCATTTAAAATAATGGAATTGGATTCTAACATTTTGCTTTCGTTTTTCGGTTGCTCTATTCGTTGATTTGCGTTTGCCGATGTTGTTGATTCTATTGATAATTTTCTAGAAATAATTGCATTGGATTGCATCTGCATTGGATTCATGTTATTGTTAATACTATTCTGAAGTGAATTTGAATTTGTGTAATCATTTTGTTTTGTTGATAAATTTATATTTTGAGCAACAGGTTTATCTCTTGACGGACGCCTAATTGGTTCAGTAATTTGTTCTTGTTGTTGTGTTTTTACAGGCGTTGTCAGAGGCGTTGGGTTAGAGGATATTGTAATTGGCAGTGATGTATCGTTTTTTGGAATACTTTTAGCAACGCTATCATTAACAGTTGGAGATTTTGTTAAATCAATTTTTGGAACTTCTGCATCTTCGTTTAGTTGATTCGTAATATTACTATTCGTAGTGATAGTGAATTTTGCTTGAGAACTTCGATTATCTACAATATTATTTTTTTTTTCTACAATGGGATGGTTTTTAAAAATTTTAAATTTTTGACCGTCAATTTCTGTTTCAGACTCTGAATCTGATATTTCAATTTTATTTTTACTATCTACAACTATATCGTTTTTTGGTTGAACTTGTTCTTGTGACGATGATGGTGGGAGTGCCGGTGGTGGTTGTTGATTTTGGACGATATCCAAATTAATTACGTTAATACTAGTTGGTTCTGTATTCAAATTAGAACTTGTTGTTGAAGTTGCTGTATTTGAATTACTTGTATTTATAGTTGAAGTACTTTGTTGAGCATCCACGATTACATTAGGACGGAGTGTTTCAAATGTACTAACACTATTATTTTGAATTGTTTTATTATTATAATTTTCATTAAATTTTAAAACTGTCGGCGGAGGTGGTGAAGTTGTACGTACTGCAGGTTCCTTTTCCGTAACTGTTTCTATTTTTGAAGAGCTATTTTTATCATTCTTAACGGGTGTTGTTTTAGTTACTTCTGTTATTACAGAAATTTTTTCATTGATATCATTGAACGTTGAACAATTTATATTAGTTGTATTTAACAAAATACTATCATCTTTTATTTTTTGTTGTTTTGGTATTTTGCTATCAATTACATCATAAATTTCTTTCTGTTGTTTGGGCTCTTCATGTTTTTCAGAATTTTTTGCATGCTCTAACGCATGTGTTACTTCCATTTTTTTAATGGGTGATGTTACGATTATGGGTGATGTTACGATTGTAGCTAATGCTGGAAGAACAACGGCTGTTGCAATATTTGTTTTTGGAATTGATATGATTGGATGATTTATAATTTCAGGAGCTTCAGTAACACTACTTGGATTGGTACTTTTATTATTTGCTTCCAATAAAGTTTTATTGTTTTTCATTGTTTCTGAAATGATTTGTTTCTTTGTTTTTTTGTTGATTGTATCAGCATACGATGATATACTACTAGTAGTTACATTTGTTTTAACATTACTTGTGATAGAAGGAATCGATGTTGATATAGTAGCAACATTTACATTAACAACTGCTGTATTATCATTAGGTATTTTTACCGGTTCTATATTTTCAGTTAAAGTTTCTTTCTTTGGTATTTCAATAGGCTTTAAAATTGGAGATTTCTCTGGTTGCATTGGTTTCTCACCAGATTGCTCTTGTGACTGTTTTTTGGATTCCGTTTTTGTTTTGTCATCATTTTCTTTTACTTCTCCAATATTTTCACTTTCAATTTTAGGATTTGACCCTGTATTTGTTGTTGTATTTTCTGTTGATAAGTATTTAGTTAAAGCAACATATGGTGTTTTAATATTTGAATTTAATTTTTTTATAGGCACTTGTTTTATTTCTTTTACTATATTACCACTACCATCATCCTCCATTTCGTCATCAGCTTCAGCTGAGCTGTCTTCTGAATTTGTATTCTCATTTTGTTTCATACGATTACTACGCTTATTACGTAATTTAGGCGCTGTACTTGTATGGCGTACTGTTTGCTTTTCAACTATAGCAGTTTTAACAATACTTTCATTTTCTTCGGTCGTAGCAACGACAGATGTTTTATTGATAATATTGTTACTACTATTTCCTAACTCTTTTTCAGGTTTTATACCAGGACTTGAATTTTCTAGTTGTTGTGAAGTTTTTCCAATCTTTTTCTCGGATTCAAAAACATCATTTTGAATTTCTTTTTCTTTATTTAATTTGTCAATATTCTTCTTGGGAATGGATGTAGTTGGAATCGATACTAGCGCATTTGTTATTTTTTCAGAATCATCTTCGACTAGTTTTAGTTTATCTTTACTTCTTGTTTTACTTGCTATTGATATATTTACTTCTTGTTTTACTTTTACCATTTCTGGAATAGTCATTTGTTTTTTGGGTGGTTTGAGAACAGAAACGCTACTTTGTTCATCACTACTAACATTTGTTTGATTATTTTTGTTGGAAATATTTAGAATATTAGAACTTCTATTGCTTCTTTTTCTTTTCAAGGCGGTTGGACTTACAGACAACCGATCTTGATTCCTTGTACTACTTTTCATCATTTCTATTAATGCATTTTTCTTTTTGTTTATTCCAACAGTTGTCGCTTTATCATCATAATCAATAGTTTGATCATTTCTTTTTATAGCACCAGGTGCTAATAAATTCGGATTTGCTTCTATTTTAAATGATGATCTCAATCTTTGGTTAGGAGTCAAATTAGAATCGTTGCTATTAATGGAACTTTCTTTTGTCGTCGATGGCGTTTCTGTAATTTGGCTTTTATTTGTGTGCCTTAACGATCTTTTTGCAATAGGAACTACAATTGGCGATGCTGAAATATTTTTTGAATCGTTTGGTTCAGATTGTGTGTCAGAATCAACACTTGATATTTGAATTGGCGTTGCCGGTTTGTTAGAATTTATAGATGTCCTTCTACGACTGCTCATTCTTAACTGTTGAACAGCTAGTGGAACCGGTGGTTCGATTTCTATTTTTGTTGTTTCTATTTTTGTTGTTTCTGTTTTTGTTGTTTCTGTTTTTGTTGTTTCTGTTTTTGTTGTTTCTATTTTTGTTATTTCTATTTCTTTTAAACCTTTTATATCTTTCACTTCTCCAAGATCTTTGCTCAATTTTCTGCGTTTCCTTAAGTTGGAAACAATATTTGTTTCATTATCAACGTTCACTGTTAAAGATTGTAAGGCTTGTTGATTTACTTCTACATTAACAGTAGATTTTCTTCTTTTGTTTTCATTTGGAAGGTTTTTTGGTTCTTCAATATTTCCTAAAGTAACATCCTTATTTTGTTTAATTAATCTTGTCGAACTATTATTACTCCCATCTTGTGATTTCATTTTGCGCTCATCTCCAAAAGTTGTTTCATTATATTTACTAGGTCTTGTTCTTCTTCGTCCAGATGATGTGATTTCAATAATTTCCTTATGAGTAGTTTTATTTGGTTTTGGTGTATCATCGATTATATCTTGTTTAATTTTTTTAGGATTTGATGGTGTAGCGGCAATGGTAGATGAGCACAATTTTTGAATTTTCATGGTAGACTGAGTTCTTCTTCGTTTAAGTTTCACAACTTTTATTTCATCGATGTTACTTTGTAATGCAGCAACAACAGATATAGGATGAGATTTCTCTTCTTCAGGAGGCTTAGTGCTTTCATTTTTTGATTCGTTAAGATTGTTGTTATCAGAACTGTCATTATCCGATTCACTTTTTGAAGGAAATATGATGTTGACCAATAATGGTGTCCAACGTAAACATTCTTGATCTATAGGTATACGCGTCCGCGATTTAAATAATTTTTCGTAGTGAGTTTCCACACGTGACCAATCAATACAAAATACTATATGGTATTTATCGTCTTTTTTGATTAACTTAACAAAATTTAGTAAATGAAATGATAGTGCAACATCAGGCGCAAACATTCCAGTTGCATCGGCGATTGCTTTGATCGATATTGGTTTATGAGCATTTTTAAACAAATATTCTAAGATAATTGATTTCCAATACGCATGATATGAAACACGGCCTAAATCTGATAACGGTTTTTCAGGTGTACCTGGTTGTCCTTCTTCACGACTCAACAAATAACTAAAATCTATTAGAAAACGTCCAAATCCTTGTCGTTGATATTGCGGCATGGTCATTATACATGATACATTGTATTTTTGAGCACAATGTTTTTCCTTACTAAAATATCCAACTAGATGACATCCTTTTCGATCATTTTTTGTTAAAACATAAAATAAAAATGGTTCAACATCATAGTATAATGTTTTATGATCTAAAAACAATTTTGCTAACAGACACAAATTTTGACAATATAACTTATTCACATTGCCATCTACTTCAAAAACGGATAAATCATTGCAACGATATATTTCCGTTCCAGGTGGATGACGCCACGTACATTTATCTTGATGACGCTCTAATACTGCTTTGCTCTTTGTATATTTTAAACAAAATTCGCAGAGAAATAATTTTGGCAATCTGGAAAATAAGAATTAAAATAATTTTATAAATTATGGTTTCGTTAATTATTTTTATTTTAAATTCATCATGAACTTTACAGACATTATTGATTATTTAAAAAAAATTATGGTTTGAATTATATGAATGATTATAAATTAACATCATTTTCGAATTTAGGTAATGTGTATAATCGGTAGAAGAATGCAATTCATTACGCATCTGAAACGATACTTTTGATCTGATTGATCATTTTGATTTTGATGTAAATTCGAAAAAGGAACCAAAGGAGGCAATGCAGTTTTTTGTTTGTTTAAAAATTGTTTGCCAAGTTGTGAATATAATCAACAAGGATAATGAAAGTTTTATGGTTGCTTAATTTTAATCCCAAAAAACAATTAGTTTCTTACAATAAATCAAAACGACATATTTACCTAGCATATTCTTGTGGAAATGGGCTGGAATACCACGTATCGATTTCCCATGTACCAAACTCAATAGCAGCCGGGCATCTTTCCTGTGTAGCCATTTGTTGTGTTGGTGACAATGCATTTTGTATTGCAACATTTTCTGCCACACTTTGAACAACTTTTTCCCTTATTTCCTTGTACAAATCTACATCCTTTTGTGTCACACCAGGTGGTAAATGTTGTTTTTCTATATTTATTTGCATTAAAAATAAAAAAAATATTATTCATTTGACTTTAAAATTAATATAATTTAAATTTTAATTATCTATTATAACAACGATGCATATTTTTAATTATTTTATTTTATTTCGTATTCACTTTTTAGGGTGATTTGTCGTATATTTCCATTACACAATTGAGATTTTTTTTATTAAAAATTTTTTTTAACGTCTCGGGCTTTTTAAGAAAAATCTTATGACGGTTTTGAAAGTTAAGAATCACAAATAAACTAAGCCAATTAATTATACAAAAGTAAAAAGTAACAAAATAATCTATTTTCTATTCCTATTTTGTTAGTGTTTTAATTTGTAAAAGTTAGTTGAAACCAAGCAAAAATTTAAAAAATTAATAAAATATTTAGCAAACTATAATCAAAAGCAAAGAAATGAAATTGATGTTATAAGTAATTAATTATTTTTTAATCATTGAAGAGGATCATGCAATACAAATAGTTCAAATTTTGTAAGTAATAAACAAAATCTTTGTAATATACACAAAGAAATGTATAGTAAGATAACAAAAACAAATCAATATAAAATCACCAAAAACAAGTAAATCAAAAAGTATTATAAGATTTCATTTTCAGCAACAATTATACTTTATATTAGCCAGACCGAGTATGTATTACAATACTGCATTTAATGAATTTTTTTTGTTAAATAATCTAATCAAGTAGTTAATTTATTATATATAAAAAACACAATATTATTTCAATAATAATAAAGTATATAAATTGATAGTCCCTTTTACAATCTTGATTGAATTAAACAATTTAAAATAACAATAATTAGTTTTCAAAGTGTTATCAATTTATAATCAATCCTTAGAAAAAAATACAGAAAACAACAGTTATTAATATTTTAAATTATTAAATTAATTAGAAATTGGATAAAAATATATAATAATAAGCAGATGTAAACAAATTTTGATTATCTCCAAAGCCGCCATACACTTTTCTTAATAAGTCAATTAATCTGATATTTTATTTATTTATTTTAATAAATACTTTCTAGGTTTAGGTGAATAAATCAATTTTATTTTATTTCATAAAAGAAGTTAAAAGAAATCGTAGTAGACAGATTTTCACGTAAATGCAAATAATTATCAGGCATGAATATATTCCATTCTTAGTAAAATGTTTGTCAAATGCAAAACAATTACTATCTAAGCCCCGACAAGATTTCTTTACTCCTTACTTTTAGATCAAAAAGTTTTAGAAGTTCAAATTGATTACAAAGAGAACAATCAATACAGCATCGGTACAAAATAAAATAAATTTGTATAAATATATATTAGTATTTATAAAATTATATAGATCTATATTTTATCTTTAAACTTAACTACCCACCACTTTCTTAATTAAGAAAATTTAACAATTACAAAACTATTAATTTGTTTGCCTATTTTCTAATTTTGATTGAAAATAAAGCTTGAAAATATGTAAATATTTGATTTTAATTTTCTTATTCATTTGCATGCTAAGAAAAAATTATATGATACATGAGTATTATGTCACTATATATTTAAAAAAACGTATACCGATTTAATTTATTAATAAAAGATTTATGCATTACATATTCTGTACGAACTCCATTTTAAAATTAGTTAAAATAACTGTACAATGTAGTAGGTACATTACAATACAGAGATATAAAAATAGAGATGATCTAAGAGTATCTAAGATCGATTCTATTCAAAATTAATTATATGGAACTAACAATAATAACAATTCGTTTCTATATATTGTGGTAGTGAATTTAAAGTTGCAATGTTATGTGAATACGTAAATTAATAAAATAAAATAATTAAAAAATTTGGAGATACTATGGTATGTATAGAATTAAGTTTATGATTGGATTTTTTTTAAACAGCCTAACAGCGTTATAAATTTATTTCAGATTTATGGAGGTATTTGTGTGTAATTTTAACTTACATTTTAAAATTCTTAATAAAAATAAAATTTATAGAAAAATCTAATTGAATGAAATGATTGCAGAGTTTTACCGCACGCAACTAATACGACATTAAAGCGTTCAAAATATAATAAATATGCAAAAAAACAGTACAAAATATATATTTTTATAACATTTTCTCTCTAATTCGCTTTAAATATATAATTCTAACTTTTAATTAAAAACGTAAATAAAAATCAAAAATGATTGAGTTAAGAACAGAAAAAAGAATTTTTGCCACAAAAATACCACATTTAAAATATGCCTAATAAATCTTTAATAAACAACACCTATTATTTGTTAGTCTGACTTAATTATAATTTTTTAACCAATCACCTAGGATAAATTATGATTTTTGTACGCGTTTTATGATGTGTTGTATTTCAAACCTTACCGATTAATTGATTATTGCTGTATGGCGGCATTGAAATATAATTTTTTCCATTTAAATTAATATTGGTGTTACATTCTTGCATTGGAGTTGTTGTCGAATAATCCATCATTTGTTTATCATATCCAAATAATAATTTTTTATACATTTCATTCAATTTTTGATTTTTATTTGAATATTCTAATTTTTGTGAATTAACTGATGTTTTAACTAATTTACTAGGTGACAAATATGGTATATCACTGTCATCATTATCACTAGATGATTGATAAGTTTTTAATAGATTTGATTTCATATTATTACTAGTTTTAATATGATTATTCCTATAACTATTTGTTTTATTATTTAATAATAAATCAGTCTTTTTCTGTTTTTCTAATAGGCTTTTTTCATAATTTTTATATGTACTTCGTGTTTCTTTAAAATATATATTTGGGGGCTCTTTCGTTTGATTATTTGAGTTACGAGTATTAATTAACGATGACGGTGAAGACGGAAGAGCCCCCTGTTGCCGTGATCTTGAATAATTTGATGTAGTAAAGAAGTTAGATAGACCATCAAATAAATTTTTTAACTGGCCCGAACCACGATTGCCACTATTATTAATATTATTGTTTTTATCATCCGTATTTATACTATTTGATTGATTACGAACAAGTGAAGTTGTATTATTTTGTTCTTTAGAATCGTCAATTTTGACTAGTTGCTCTTTATCAATACCAGAAAAATTGCCAAATATTCTTTGGCAATCGTTTTCAAATCCTGTGGTAATAATATCATTATTTTTATTGTTTAGAAAATCATAATTTTTTTTCGCTTCAGCAGCAAAACCCCAAGTTCCGTCATCATTTATACAAGAAACATTAATTGATTTATTCGTTTCGCAAAATGGCATTTGAAATATAACCTTATTATTAGAATTATTTGTTTGATTTATTTTATTAATTTTTAAACCACTACTGGTTGTTGAACCCGCAACAGATGGCCAACTTAAGCGAGAATTTGACCGCGAAGGAACTAAACTATCAACAGTTTTATTTGAATTTAGTTTTTTATTTTCACTGGCCGTTGATGAACTGTTATTGCTACTTGACGAATCCGATTCTTCGTCACTATTATCATCATCACTAGAACTACACGAATTTGAAGAACTAGAATCATCATCATCATCACTACTTGAATATGATGATGATGATTCTGAATATTTTTTTTTCGATGTCGAAGGTTTAATTACTTTACGCTTGCAACTAGAATTATTTGTTTTAGCAGTTTTATTCAATTTTGATAAGCTCGATGAAATACTGTTATATTTTTCTAAAACATCACTTTCACTACTACTGTCATATGAAAACCTTGAACTCAATAATTTATTACGATCAAGTGTAGTGTTTGTTGTATTATCATTATTACTACCGCTACTAATATTTTTAGAAATTGTATTTCGATTATTATTTGGATTAGGATTAATAACGCAAGTTTTATTACTACGCGCGGCATTTGGGGATGTTTTTAATACGCGTTCACTATTGAAAGCAGAATGACGAAAAAATTTTTGTTTTTCTTTGGACATTCGGTCTGACTGGCTTAATTGTTGCTGCTGAAGAATTGCATGATTATTAGAATTAGAAGACAATATTACAGGGGACGGATGAATGTCTTTTATAATTAAGGGGACATTATTATTTGTTGTATCTTTTTTATGGCTAAGATTTTGTTGTGATTTTAATTTCCATCGAGCTGACGAAGATGTTGAATTATTATTTGATTTATTTTTAAAAGCATGAGATAATTTTTGTACAGCAACTTTACCAATTATTTGATCCGACTCATTGTTATCAGCTGCTACATTTTCTTGTGTTGCTGGAATACGACGACGACGACGACCTGGTGTTTTAACTAACGAATTTTTAGTTAAAACTGGAGGTTTGGTTGTATCAAGCACTTTTGCAGAACAAGGTACACTTTTTGTTGATGAAACTTTAGTAGTTGCTGGTGTTTTTGTTAATGTAGGTGATTTTGTAGATAGTTTGGCTATCGGAACCGCAGGTGCAATAGAAATTGCTTCCGATGGTGGTAGAGGATCTGTTGTACAGTCATTTGGAACGGGAACAGTAAGAGATAGCAATGGTACTGTGGAAGGTTCTGCATCTACTTTAGGAGTTGGAGTTGATGTTCTTGTAGCTGGTGGTGTGATTGCGGTCCTGGTTGGCATCGGACTCGTTTCATCCATCGATAATCTAAAATAAACAATTTCATTATTACTGTTATACATATACAAGGCAAATTAGGTAACAAATTTGGAGAAGACTATCGCGTATATTGCGACGTGTGATGAAATGTTAATTTCCCAATAAAAGTTCACTCGAGTTCACAAACAAATTGACAAATTATTCTTGTCACCACACTATCTCTTTTTAGTTATTATTAAGGAAAATGTGTTTATACAATTGAACATCAAATTCATCAGACTTCAAATATACATATTCGTATTTTCGTTTGACTTCTCTGTTGGTTAGTACAAACCCTCATTGACCTAGTGAAAACAGCGAAAAGGTGGAGATTCTATGCTGTCTTACTGACAAATGGAATGATTTGCCGAAATAAATGCTCTAAAGTGGGTAACTTCAACCAACATGTTCATAAACATGTTGTCGTGCGACCTAGGCCTTCAAAAGTATTTATGTGCTACCGTGCCTTTTTATACAAACAAGTTCTTAACTGTTATGTGATTATATTATATTTTGGGACTCATGTGACGCTGTTAATTGTAACAGTTATTAAATAATAAAAATTAGAAAAACTAAACCATGAATATGTTTAGCCACAGTAAATTGTTCATTTGCAAAAACATTTGGTATTTAAAGAAAACAATTTTTAAAAACTAATACTTGAGCTATTTTGTTTTCCAATATTATATTACTGTAACGTATATTTTAGGAATAGAATACCTATTATCCGTACCTTAACATATTTATACCAACTTAAAGGCTGAAAAGAACTTATCGGGTACTATCTATATCCATTTCTATTTATTTTATTTTGAAATATTTTAAAACATATACGCTTACCTTTTCTTTTTCTTCTCATTAACTTTTTCCCTTAGTTTTGTGATCTTTTTCTTAACAATGGATGTTTCTGATTTTCGACTAGAGGATTTCTTCAAAACATTATCATGGTGCTCTAAACAATGTTGACAGCTAAAAATATTGTTCATTACTTATAGACTATTTAAATTTTTTGAACAAATATTTATCTTACCGCCAGGGACACTTGGGTTTCTTTTCAGGCACAGGATTTAAACAACCAAAATGATAATTTTTATGGCAACCTCCGCATCCAAGACATGGACCATTTTCTTCAAAGTCACATCCCTCACATTTTTTACATTCCGCACAGTACCATTTACTGCCTTTAGAAACGAGAATTGCTAATGGAATAACTTTTGCTTTATTTTTTGATACATTATTCGCACATGACGAATGCATCGAAACACCACAACCATCACAAGAACTTAAAGATTCAGGCATTCCTTTTGGACCCTGTATGTCTGTTCCATTACATTCAGCACAAATGGATGAACTACACCCAGCCTAAAATTTACACATAAAAAGAAGATTTAGAAATTATTTTGATTAATCTATTAAAAAGATGGAAAAAGTTTAACAGTAATTGCAATTTATTTCCTAATTGCCATGTAAGCTGGTTATGATTTATCAAAAACCGATCATAATATTAAAGTCAATTAAAGATAAAACAACAGACTTACATATTCTACTCATGAACTGTTATATTAGTACAATAAGAATAAAGATTTACAAATTGAGAAAATCTTATTTGAAGATATAATTCGTGAACATTGAAATTGAATGCGGAAATATTATAGCATAATCTTTATTTTATATTTTATTTTTTTTTTATCACGTTTTTTTTTTACTATTTTCAGGTTATTTTCAACAAAAATCTTTTTAATTACAAGAATTATTACATTTTCATCTATCCAATATGAATATTATTTTGAGTAAAATGTTATATTAGGTAGATTTCATATAAAAATCTACCTATTTCAATGTGCTTCATCTCGGAATTTCGGAAAATTTTTTGTGCCAAACGACTATGAATGATAAGCGGAGACGGAAAAACAAAAAAAAATGTATATATATGAACCGTTTTTTTTTTGAAAGTGGTATAAGTCCACTTTTGGAAAAAATTGAGTTAGCGGTAGTTTTAGAAAGATAATGATGGCCTCTTTTTCTATACATAATCATACCTTCAATAGAGCCCGAATTCGGGGTGGAGCGTGGGTGGAGAAATGGCTAAAGATCGATTTCAACATTTGTTTGTTTATAACATTTGTTAACACTTGTTTATAACAATAGAATAACATTTGTTAATTTTATTTTTTTTAAACTAGCATCTTTTAACTTTAAAATAAAACAAAACAGAAGTTTCTATCTTTAATAGAACCGAAGTTATGAATTTTTGAAAATAACTCATCAAGCAATTTAGAACCGCTATATTTTCAAAAAAAAAATCCTCGAACACTCATATCTTTTTTTCGATATAAAACGCATAAAAAAAATTTAAGCCAAATCAAAAATGTATCGGTAAAAGAATGACCCATTTACATGAGACTTATACTACCTCTTGTTCTTTAGAACATGTTATTAAGGAAAGTGGTATAAGTTAATTTGGAGTCAAAAAATCAATTATTTTCTTTTTAATTTTAAATAACTATTATTGCATAATAAAATTAAATAGGTTAAGTGTGAAAAATATCACAAAATTTTAGTTACATTTGCCTATACAGTGAAACTTCCATAACTCGAATCACCAAAATCCATCAATTTTAGTTCGATTTAGGGAAATTTCGAAATATAGAAACGATTTACAAAGAAATTCAAAATTTTAATTTGAAATATTGATACGATTTATAGAGAAATTCGAATAATAGAAGTTCGATTTATGGAAGTTTGACTGTATTTTTATATTAATGCAAACGCAAATCCTTAAATATCTCAATATATGAAAAAATAGACTTATACCACTTTAAAAAAAAACGGTTCATATACAGGTGCCCTTGAATTATGCGGTAGTTTGGGACCGTCAAAACGGCGCACAATTAAAAAATGCATAACTCGAGACTAAGAGTACATACAAAATTGCGGGTTTGGTACCAAAGAAAAATATTTATGATCATAAAAAGCTATTTTTACTATTATTTGTAAATAAAAAGAAATGTCTATTCACTTGAAAATCAATTTGTTTATGTATTCTAACACATAAACCAAAAATATAGCTACCTATACAAATTCTCTAATCATCTTCTCCAATATTATGTCAATGCACCAAATGTGCGAAGTGCCTTAGTTCAGCTTTAGCTTTTGTTACGAGATTTAATATATCGACTCTGACTAGGCATTTTTTTGTCCAGGAGCTTTTAATTGTAAATAGCTTTAATTTTATAATAAAATTTACAATTAAATTTATGCATTTTCTCATGGTATAATTCTTCCGCATGGTATGCTTACTTTTGTATCTCAAGAGCTATCTAATTTATCCAGGAATATGGAAATGAACTCGCGAAAATATTTTGGTAGTAATCCTCTACGCTAATGGCTGAAGAATAGTTTTATTAGGTGGTAAAAAATAAATTTAATGTTGGAATGGTTGAGATCCGTTGAATGCCAAAAGCATTATCAAAGGTTAGCAACATTTAAAAAAAAAATTTTTTAACTTCTGGGACACACTTTTTGTAGAACCACTAGAAGGGGATAATTTACTCATATCAAAATGTTTGAAAGCTTGAGAAAAACCAAAGATGAATGAGTAATGATTTTGCAGATTAAAATCTTTGTACTTTTTTCTTGTCTTAAAAATTGAGATTTGTGTGTAATCTAGCGCTTTCAGGTATTTGTCCGCTTCAATTATCATCCACTGTTGTGGTAAGAATAATTTTGCAGCTGTCCATCAAAGTTACAAAAATAGTAACATTTCACGGCCTAGGTTTCACAACAACATGCGCTCAGCGGTGTTGATGTACCCAAATATATTAAACTGAGAATATAAAAAACATGTAAAAATGTGCATATTTATTAAAATAAAGCAAAGAGAGGATAATGCAAAATCGGGGATCAATCGATATGCGAATATAAAATGAAACTAAAATTTTGCGCATATTTTAAAATTTTGACGCAAATTTTGAACCGCATATAATCAAAATCGCATAATTGCCGCATAATTCAAGGGTTACCTGTATATAACGATATGAGCTATAACGGAATTTCCGGCACTCTCACGATTGCATTTCTTGGCCTACACCGAAAATTTTTTCTGTAGACATTGCGGCAAAAAAACTCTTAGAGAAGATCGCGAACTGACCATATCCGGGTACAGGTTAAGTGGCCTGAGCCAAAAAAATCGAATAATCTAGGGCGTTATAACTTCTGTTTGAATCATAATATTTTAATAAATTTAATCAATATTGAATATTTGAACATATTTCTATCATTTTTTTCCAAATGACAACCTTGGCGTTCAAGATTCCTGAAAAATCAGCTGTTTTAAAAATTAAATAAACTTTGTTGTCCTTGATCTTGCTGAAAATGGCCAATCTCACATTTGGAAACTTTTGCACACGTTAAGGTTAAATAGAACATAAATCTTTCCAAAATGTAAAAAAAAAAATATTTCAAGTCTAGAGGTTGAGACACCAGGGTTGTTAGAACAAAAACAAACGCAAACGGCCATGCCTTCCTGATTTTTGTTGTTTAAACTCATACTAGCTTTTAGATACACTTTTCAACTACATATAACCTCAGAGATTTCCAGCTTTCTAACCCAAGAGGTTACAATGTAATTAGCATTATACCTTATGCATGCCATTCAATTACAACAATAACTTCCATAAAAATATAAAAATATCCCTTAGAAATATTAAATAAATTTTTTTTTGTTTCTTTTTTGAGTTTTTATTTTTTTTCGCAAAAATTTTAAATAAAATTAAAACAAAGCTGAGTCATTATTGTTTTAAATTAAGGAATATTTTCTTCGGAAATTTGGAATATTTAGAAGTGGGTTAGTTGAAATAAATATATGCATATTGATTACACATTTACAAAAGTTTTCCTAAATTGTAGATATTTGAATTATTTGAGGTGTAAAAGTAGTTTGACAATTTTAGATTATAAATTATGTGTGGTGGGTGTTCTAGGTGTGACGTTGTGAGAATGTTTATTTGCTCTTTGGTGGATTTAATATGCTATTAAAAGTAGTTTTAACCAAATTAAATAAAACTGTTCCGAAATCGCATTGATAAAGTAGTTTCCGTTAATGTATTTAGTTCAGTGTTTAAATTCATTTTTCGAATCTTTCCTCTTACTTTCTTTTTTTCGAAAAAATAAAAATTAAAAATATAATTCATATTTCATACATAGGGAAAGATTTAAAAAAAAATTATTTTAAGTTTCCTTTCTTCTGAATCTTTACTTTTATTTTGGTCATAAGTTTCTTTTTTTTTGTTTTAAAAAATTTTTTATGGTTTAAAAATTAAAGAATCAAATTATAAAATTGATTTGTTCGTTCTTTGCAAAAGAAGATAGAGAAATGTTTCATAATATAAATCTTTCGTTGATTTATGTTTTATCTAATGTAAAATTGTATAGGGAATAAATGAAAAATTTAAAATAGGCATATTATTGTGGTTATGAGAATTATATTCTTGAAGATTTTTGTGTTTGGTTATTATTGAGTTTGATAAGGAAGGTTTGTTGGAAATTAATTAATAATGAATCTGTCTTTGAATTAATTTATTTATTGGTTGTCGTCGGTAAATTTCTATTATTTACTACAAAAAAATTTTGTATACTGTATGGGTGGGTTAATGTGGATATACTGTGGAATAATGTATTACGTCCACAATTTCAGACTATGCAATATTCAAAGTTTCTGGATTATAATTATTTATTTCTATGTAAGCAGGGGCCCTATTCCTGAACACATAAATGTGAATTTGGACCATATTGTGAAGCTCGAATTCAAATTAAATAATATTGTGAAAACTGAAATTCGTCTATCGTAAAATCGTTACCGTAACCGTTTAATGTTATGCAATACGAAATAGTGTACAAATTTACATTGGTTTGGGAATAGGCCCCCAGAATAATTAAAGTGTTTTGTAGTTAACATTTTTTAGTTGTATTATGGATTTTATTTAAAGTGGCGCAATTTTTATTGGT
This sequence comes from Diogma glabrata, assembly GCA_963693315.1. NCBI lineage: Eukaryota > Metazoa > Arthropoda > Insecta > Diptera > Cylindrotomidae > Diogma > Diogma glabrata. Next base: position 127,151,559 of record OY856187.1, read on the forward strand.
AAATGTAAATTTTTTAATTCGGTAATAGCGAGGCATTATACTGATAATACCCAAATAAGAAATAAGGACTATAAACGTTTATACTTTTATCGAAGCCCTAATCGAGAATTGTGGAAGATGTTAAATTAGGAGAAATATTTATAATTTTTTTTAATATATGGATTGAAAAGATTGTGTTAATGTTCAAGAAGTTTGTTTGTTTAGGTGCATTATGTTTTTTAATGTATAATTTTGAATCAATAAACATTGCTGCTGATATTAGTTTTTTCGAAGTAAATTAAAAGAAATACTACTATTGAATATTAAATCTGTTTCACTGAGTCAACCGTCTAAAAAAGTCGCCCAAACATAGTTGTTAGAACTGTAATTGCACTGTTATATTTCTCGTTAGCTCAAATACTTTTACAAAGTCTGCTATAAAACTCCACAGATTATCTTTAATTTTTCGCTGTTTATCAATATTTTTGTCAGCGGTTCAATATTCCCTATATAAACAATATATCAAGTAGTTTTTCTATCATCATCGAGTTTTCTTTGATATTTCAGAGCAATCTCTTTACACTTTTAAATAACGAGACGCTTGAACGAAGACTGGCGTCCGCACCAAGCCTCCTTCAACCAGGAAAACATACATTTGAGTTGTATAATTCGCTTTCCGTTATACCCAGGTAGCATGGTTGTGGACTTTAAGCGCACTAAAAAAAAATGTTTTTATAAAATTCGTTAAAAACGTGAAATAAGGAAAACAACATTCTTCATAACATGAATTTCACAAGCTGGGTTTTAACATGCGAACTGTGGACTGTGGATGGAATTATTAAGCAATTAAAAATAATTTTGTGGTGAATATAAAATTTTCTTATCTTATTGGTTGATAAAAAAGTTCACAGTCCTCAGTTCGCATGTTAAAACCTAGCTTCAGCCATCATCATCAACATTCACTCTTCATAATTTTAAGCCGCTCCAAACTATTTAAATTATAATATTAATTTCACGACACATTTTTTATATGAAATAACACAAATTTATTGACCGACAAACGTAAAGGTATACTTGATTTTACACATGTAAGAATATCTATAAACAAACACGTCCATACAAGAGGACTTTTATAATAGAAGAAAAAAATAAAACAAAAGAGGAATTTTTTATATCCAAAGAAAAGATTCAAAATTTCTAAGATCAATCTTTCTTTTCGAATAAACATATGAATTTTTATTTTTCAATCGTTCCCAATAAAGGAAACAAATTTTCTTTTATATGTTTCCTTTCTTTTAAACAAAATACGAACAAACGAAATAAAAGTTAAAACACAAAAGATAAAAATTTGATTTTAAATATTTCCTTGCAAAAGAAAAGAAAAAAAAATTATTTAGAAAAATAAAATTTGTGTAAACGTAAACGAAAAAGCCAAAGAATATCGGATAAATAAAACAAAGTTAAACACTGATTTAGTTTGGTTTGATAAATTTTTTGGATTATGCTTAAAATTTTTAATTAAACTAATCTGACACATCCAATTCTATTTGTATACAAAGCTGTCTGGTCCCGAAATCTACATATTTCTAGCGGATATACGTGCCGCTTGGACTTTTTTTTATCCATACAGTTCATTTGACATCATCGTGATATATCAAATAGGTGAAATAAAATGTAAATTATTTGAAATTGCGGGAAAATGGTAAATAATAAAATATGTTTTTTAAAATAAACTACTAACTTTTTGATACGAATAGCTGCAACAATTATCATTTAAAAATATACCACGAGGATCCTTTATTGAGTAGTAATCATGCAGAATTAATCTGCAACTAGCAACTACTAGAGATTGTGATCGGGAATTCCTGTCTCGAGAAATCTCGAGACTTTTACATATTTTAATGTCTCGTGTCTCGAGAAATTTAAATATTCATGTTTCGGGAATTCTCGTAGTCTCGAGAAATTAGAAATTTTAAAAGAAATTTTCTTTTCCAAAACTTTTATGTTTATTTGAATTTAGATTTTATTTTCCGTAATTTTAATATTACAATCAAATTTCCTAAAGGGTAATAACTAATAGTAGACAAGAGCTTGGCAACAGATATAAAAAATAATATGAATTCTGTGGTGAAAGAAATAAGTTTATGTAAAATAACTGGTCAAATAACTCCAAATTTAAACCAGTTTAAAAATGCATTATTAAGAGTAAGACCAACGTCTACTCAGAACGAACGAAACTGTTCAACAGTGGGAAACTTAGTTTCCAAAAAAAGGACTCGTCTATCAGTTAGAGCTATAGATACCCTTTGGTTTTTAAAATGTTTTTTATGAAGAAAATTTGCTTATAAATTTTATTTTTTTCACATACTTTTAAAAGGTTATCTTGGTATCTATAGCACTATCTGATAGACAAGTCCTTTTTTTCAGAAAAAATATATATACGTATATTTAAAGAAGCTTGTATTATTTAATATTATTTTTGTTCCCACTAATAATATGTTCCTAATAATAATATATTATTTAATATTATTTTTGTTCATTTACATGAAATGTGCAAGAGATTTTGTTTTATTTTTGTTATTGATATACATATATATCATATAATTATATACATATAATGAATTGTATTTTTTTTTTCTATATTTCTTATTATTTTCTTTTTTTTTGGAATTAGTTACTAAAAGTAAATAATTTTACAAGATTTTTTGTAATTATTTGAATTTTATTTTATTTTATGAAAGTCTCGGGGAAATCTCGAGACTTTCGAGACATAGGAGAAAAAAATCTCGAATTCTCGAGACCACAAATATAGCGAGACAAAAAATTCTCGATGTCTCGAGACATGAAAAATGTCGGGAAATCGCAATCTCTAGCAACTACCAACTAAGATGGATTGTTCAATATTTATACAAATAATGAAACGTTGGTTGTAATAAGTGTAAATCTTTTACGTGTTGTGGTGTTATAAAGGATTTCATTGTGCTGTTAGATTATTATTTATATAGGCGATCAACTCAGAGTGCTTTCGAACTTATCATCAGTATTAACTGATTGTTATTATTTTTTTAAAGAAAAATACGTTGAATGGGAATGGGATTCTATTTTCTAATCTGAGTTCTCCGATTTTATATCCAACGACCGATTTTATAACCACTCGGCCACTCAACAGGGATGGCAACGATTTCTCCTAACCGGTTTTATCCACTGGATTTTATCCGGGTGGCTAATTCATTTTATCCTGGATTTTAGCCGGATGAAATTAATTCATACAATTTTACTATCCAAAAGATGGAAGAAATGTTTTTTTTTCTTATTGTGATTTCACAGGAAGTGATTATGACAAACAGATACATTTTATAATTGATCTCAAATGTACTAAATTGTTATGCAATTGTTATGCAAGATAGTTAATCTAGATTCTAGACTCGAAAAAGATCTAATTTATTAGAGGATAAAAAACTATATGAATAAATGGTGCTGTGTGCTTTTCGAATATGACAAAAAAATCTTTTTTTTATACAAAAACAAATTAACCGGCTTTTTTAATATTATCCGGATAAAACCGGATTTTATCCACCTGAAAATGAAAAAAGCCGGCTTTTTAACCATCCCTGCCACTCAATACTTCAAACAGGGTCAAGTTTATATGTTGGTAATTGCTTTCGTTGAGTTGTTCGAATGATTACCTAAATTTTAAATTTAACTCATCGCACACCCTCAACACTGACCTCATTGATGAAGGGTTTTGTCACATAAAAGAAACATTGGTTCAAAAAATGATATTGCAAGAGTGTTGTCTTTTTGTGGCATCACCCGATGTAATATTTAATCAGCATGTCGTTATGTTTACGAACAGGAAGTATATTGCATTTCGCAAGTTGTTCTCTGTTGCGGATCTCAAAGCTTCATATCTAGTCTTAGTATTTTATGTGTTAGACACTTGAGTTTATAAAGTTATGACGTAGTTTATGTTGACTATTCCGATAGCTTTGTAGGTAGTAATTAGCGTATGTACTTATTTTTGTCCTATTCACTTCTACAGACTAGTTTTTAGGGTATTATTTCTCTTTTCTGTACATGCGTACTAGCTTAAGTAGTGGTTTAAAAGTTATCACAAACAGTTTCGACTTTTGACTGCAGGGATTTCTAGTTTAACAACAATAAATACGTAAACAAAATTTTTGTGGGAGTAATATGTTTCAACAGAAATGATATGAAAAATGAAATTATACAGGTAGTTAGAAAGGTTTTCAGTTGACTGAAATTTTGACATTTTTGTTTGAAAAAGGTGAGGCAATGTGAATGAGTGTTTTTTCTATCATTTTGTTTGTTTTAGTTATTTTGTTGAGAGTTTTAAATGAACGAATTTCGGCGATTAGATCATACTAGCTAGTAACATTAAATTTTTCATTGCATTCTTTACCCTCGTGGATTTGCGCTGATAATTTGAATCCCGAACTATTCAAAGGCAATGCCCACATATTCACCAAAAACACTTTTCACTAACCAACTGCTCAGTTAGCATGATATCTTTGAATTATCAAAGTTAATTTCTTTATAATTTAATACGAAGTCGAGTTCAATTGTTACGCAGGTAAAAGGGTGTTTTTAATCGATACTTTAACAACACACTAATTTTTCAATTGAAAAATTCAACACGAAAAATGGAGAAAATGAAAATAAATTAACTAACCTATTCAACGATAACTTTAAATATTAAAAAACAATGTTTTGACTGGTTTTTATTTTAAAATAAATTTTTGCATATTCAATACTTCTTTCTAGCTAGCATTTAAAAAGAAAATATAATAAAGAACTTTACGGATAAAATTGAAAATTTTTATCTTACCCTAACCATATTTTCCTCCTCTTTTTTTTTCTTTGGTGAGCTGGAACGTCTTTTCTTTGGAGTCATTAATAAATTACCAACTTTATACAATTTACCTTCATTCACTAATAAACTATTATCAACAGCTTTTTTGATTGAGTTTTTTATCACTAATTTTATGTCAGTATCTGCTTCTAAAGTTATATTATAAGCTTGTTGAACATAATTTTCAACAGATTTTAATGTAGAACCATCACATTCACCTAAATCACGAACCGCTTTTGCAACAATTCGTGCTAAATCTGTATTTCGATTAATTGTTATACGACGACGTTGTAGTGGTCGAGGATCTTTATATGAATGCAAACCATTATTATAAACTTTAATAACAAAACCAGCTTCAACAGCTTCTTCTAATTTTTCTGCAACAATATCTTCATGAAATTTATGGTGGCTTCCAATCGCTTGGCATATTCTTTGTATACTTGGCCGTTGTTTTTGAAATCTTATTTTTCTTATAGCTTCCAATATCCATTCTCTCCACACCTGCGCATTGACTTCATTAGAAGTTTCTCGCATATCGCGATTTACCGCCTAAAAAGAAAAAATAAAGAAAGTTTATAAATAATTTTATATAACAAGAAGTGAAAGAAATCATAATCCAAACCAAGCATCTGATTAAAGGATATCGTCAGTGATTAAAAGATAAACAGAAATGTATATAAAAAAGAGAAAAACACATTCATAACGATATATTTTTAACAAATATAAACAAATTAATTAATTTTTAGGTTTTTAAATTTATTCGTTACAACAATTTGTAAACTATACACATATACAATCTTCAAGACGTATCAGCACATACAAGATCATTTAAGATTATCAATGGATGAATGAAATTAGGTGCATTTATTAAAATATCTAACAAGTGTCTGTATATCTGTTCTGTATAACACGTACAAAATATCAACATATACACGAAAATGCATTGAAATTCCAAATTCATTTTTTTTTTTTAACGGTGAACGGAAAGATTTGATCAGTAATTAATTATTAAGTTACGCTAAAAAAAATTTACATTGTTATGAATGGAAAACTATTAACGAAATCAATGACTTATCGCGAAGTAAGTAATCCGTTGGGCATATTCTGCTATCGTTGGACAAAAAGTGTTGGTATAGGAATTACAATATGTGTCACAAAAACACATAGATACCTTTTAAGACATAGGTCCCACAACAACATGCGCTTAAGATATTCATGAAGGCTTTTTTTTAAATTTTGTGGATTGAACGCTCCTGAGACTAATAATTCGGGCAAAGCATTGCATTTGTACGATGTACGAACAAAGAAATATCTGCATTCTGTCACTATGACAGTGAGTGATCTCAACGGTTGGACTGTTTGCATAAACCGATTGATGATATTGCTTAGGCATGATGGATCTGATTTCATCAGAGCACTGCTGGTGACGATATTTATAAAAACAACAAGATCAACAACAGTGCGACGATGTTGTAGGGAATCAAGATTTGATGTTAAATTTCGATCACCCATAATTCGCATAGCACGCTTTTGGAGAAAGTCGAAAAGAGCTATGACGGAAACAGATGCAGCGCCCCAAATTTGACAACAATACTTCATACAAGGACGAATATAGGACTTATAAATGTGGAGTAATTGGTACGGAGTGAAATATTTTTGGCATCTATTGAGGAGGCCGAGTGTTTTGACGCGTATTTTGCCATCGCCATTATATGATCGTTCCAGAGTAGGTCATTGGAAATTGTGACTCCCAATAAACGAATGCTTTCACATTTTTCTATTTGTTCGTCACACATATTAATTAAAATATCGTTGGGAAACTCGGTCTTTGATCTGGGAAACAATCAATAGCTGTGTTTTGGTGGAATTAAAATTGACCAAATTGACTTTTTCTAGGTCCTCGTTTATATTTACATTAGCTCTCTCCGGGCGGGATTTATTCGTTCATGTATTTTACCATTTGAAGATAGGGAGACGAATAACTTGTGCAGTGAACTATCATCTGCAAAACTATTTATTGGGTTACGGGTGATTTTCAATAGTTCGTTAATATAAATTAAAAATAAAGCGAGAGGTGAAACTGAGCCTTGGTGTACACCAGCGTTAATTAATTTAGACTTAGAAAAAAAGCCATCTATAGATACCGAGGTGTATCGGTTAGACAGAAAATGTTGAATCAAATTCAAGACTGAGGGATGAAAACCATACGCAAGGAGCTTGTTGATCATTGCAGATTCGATCAAATGCTTTTGTTATGTCTAATGCGATAACGTACGTTTCCCCATCTTTATCATGTATGCTATTTCAAAGATGTGCTACATAGTTCAATAGATCGTTTGTTGATCCTTTGTTTCTAAAACCGTATTGGCTGTCAGATATCAAATCGTGGTCTTCCAAAAATTTGGATATATGTGAATTAATATAGTGTTCGTATATTTTAGACAGGACGGGAGTAAGGCTATTAGTTTATAATGTTAAATATCACATTTCGTTCCTTTTTTTTGGAACAGGCTGGAAATTTGTTTTCTTAAAAGCATAATTTAATCAAAAGCAATATCTCCTTTAGTAAACCGAAATATCGCCGCAATAAATCGCGAAGGGAACATAACCTCGCTTTATGATCTCATGGGCAATAACCGAGTTGATCTATGATCTACCGGACGAAATCAAAACGTCAAACTCTTTAAATGTCTTTGAAAATAAACTTAAAATTTGAGTAATAAATTGAAGTAGACACAGTTTCAAGTAAAAACAAAGAGAAGATAAAATAAATAAAAAAATTAAAAACAACACAAAAAAGTGAAAAATAACTCAATGGTGACAAAAATACAGCTATCTTTTGATTTATTTATATTTAACTACAGCCAAAAAAATTAAACCTTTAATTTAATAGTAGTTTAATCAATGAGTGTATAATGAAATAGTTTATTCTCAAGCAAAAGTTTAAAATTTGAGCGAGGCACGAGCGAAAATTTTAATTTGCGAGAGAATAAAATTCATTAAACACGAATCGATACTTTATTCTCTGACAAAGAATTGTGTATTATAAAACATAAAAACATTTTCTTAAAGAAAGATTTATTGTTTTAATTGATAAATCAAATTTCTTATTAAAAAAAACCCTGATGAGAAAAAACGCCCATCTCATACAACCAACCAAGTTCAACTAATAAAGAGAATTTTACTCAAAATTTGATTTTTGAACAAAACTTATCAAAGCAATTGTGATTATAATTTGAAAATAATTTTAATGAAATCAAAATAATTTGACCAATTGGAATCATACCAATTGAATAATGATAATTTTTTTATAGGAAAATTTTCATTAGAAAATAGGTTAAGTTCATTAGGCTAAAGGTTAGAAAACAATACAATAATACATACTATTATTATCGAAAAAAGCATACAAATAAAGCTGATATAATTAAATGGAAGAGAATAAACAAAATGATTATAGAATTTATTTGTTGTTGTAATTATTACATAGTTGTTGTAATAGTTATTTTTAGTACAAAACGGTTTGACGTCGGTGCCAAACCGGAGACATATTAGTCGGTTTTTCTCAATGTGGAACCGACTTCGAACGGTTTTGTACTACAAATAACTTTAATAATATAAGAACTATTACAACAAATATAATATATAATTGTAATAATTATAATAACAAATAAATTCTATAATATAATACTTTTGTTTAAAGACTTAATTGGCCGTAGTTAAATATAACTAAATTAAACGAATCAAAAGATAGCTGAATTTTTGTCTCTAGTCACCATTGAGCTATTTTTCACTTTTTGTGTTGTTTTTTTTCTGAAGTCGGTTCGTTTTTTTTAATAGTTTTTTTGCTTTTTCATTTTTAGTGTATAAATGTCGGTTAAGAAAGCGTTGTTGAAGGAATAACTAAAAATCTCGGAAAGTATTCATCAATAAAAATCGGAATATACTTCCTATGATGGAAAATTATATAGGACCGCTTCGGCATCTATAGCAATAATGGAGCTCAAAAGATCCAAATAGAATAAGCTGTTTTGAAGGAATCGGCTAAAATATATAAAAAATATAGTTCTTACAATTTTCTGTAAAACGGCGTTTTTCACGTCATAGAAAAAAATATGGGACCACCTCAGAATGTACCTTGAAGGAAAACAATTTAAATCATCCAAATCGAACGACCCATTTTCGAGAAATCGGTGATGAACATACATTAAAAAAAAGCTTACAATGAAACACAGAACCTCCTTTTTTGAAGTCGTTTAAAAATGAAATACTTATGATTATACTAAAATGTTTTCGTTAACATTAAAGTTATACAAACAGAGTAATGATCTAAGAAAGATAATGGAGTCAAATTAGAATTTCGCTTCGGAAAAAATTTCTGCCTCAAAAAATGTTTCCAAGAAGACTTTTTGAAGGAACACTTCAAAATATCTCGTTCAATTTGTAGTGAAAAGTTAACAGCGCCAAATGAAAGAGCACAAAATTTTTCTTAAACAACATGTATCACACTTGTTTCAATTAATAAAATTCAACGAGAAACAATTTGTTAATTAACGTACCAATTTAGTCATTAAAATATATAGTCCCACGCTGATTTCATTTGATGATTACCACATATTTTATACTTCGTAAGACGCCTGTTTTGACGAGTCCGAAAACTTTTGTTCTACCATTTTCCTCGATTCGGCCGCTTTTTCGTTTGGTAAGCTCCGAAAAATGCTGGTTGTCGGGACTTTGTAAATTTTCTACTACAATTTTTTTAAATTTTGGAGTATGGAAGCCTATGTTTTTTTACATGGTGTCCACTATTTTTTCGAAACCAAATTCCCTGACTTTCCATGACTTTCCAGACCAAAAATATGAAAACTCCATGACTTTTTTAAAATAAAACTAATAATTTTGTAAACAAAAAAAACTAAAATGTGTAAATGTTTTGATTGAGTCGATGTTACATGACATGAGACATGTTTTAACTCCAACAAAGATAAACAAAATATTTGAAATTCTGATAAATAATTAATTACATAAAAGACTTAGAGCCGGTTGTACAATTGCAGTTCAGCCGAGGTTTAAGCTGAAATTATGCTAAACCTGATATTTGTTCAGTTACGCGTTGAACAATTGCGGTTTAGTCGCGAGTGAGCTTAAGCCAGGGTTCAAGTTGAGCGCCCAATTTTGTTGGTTCAAGTGCGGTTCAAGAAACTAACCTAACCTGTAACCTAACCTAAGCTCCTATCGGGTTCTACTAAGCTTTAGCTAAACTGCTATTGTACAACCGACCCCTAGTTATAGAACTACATATAGGTTTCCATAACGATTATTTTAATAGCTTTACTTTCAATCATCATTGTCAAAACTACAAATTTAACCCCAGGACGTCAGTCCAAACTTGGTTCAAGCTTGAGCCGTTTGAAAGTGTTAGGCCTGGCCCGAACCACAAAATCTTCGGCGCGGGCTTGGCCTAAGTTTGGTCCCTTAGCTCATTCTTACCTGGGTTTCGAATATATCAATTTGAAAAGTGTTTACAGTGCCATTAATTCTTATTCTATTTGTACTACTTGTACTAAATCTTTTGACCTTCCTATCATTAAAAGCCTTTCTGGTTCGAAATGCTTTGCTTCAAACACCACTATTCTGAAAACTCCTGAATGAAACCCCAAATTCAGTCTTCAGGAGTTTATATGAAAGAATTTGGTTTCAAAATTCAAACCCAAAATTGTCAAAAAACTTTTAAGGGTGGGTTAAACATCAACAAAGCTGGACAACATTCAAATTATTATTCCGAGCAAAATTTTCAAAAGCACTCCCTTTAAGTAAAATTTTCTACAGATTTTACAAACTTATAGTAATTTTTTCTTTGTGCTAGAAGTCCAATATCAGTCGATCCACAAAAAAGGAACAAGATGTGATATTTCAAATCATTGATAGACCAACAGCTTTACTCCCAGTCCTATCCAAAATATTCAACTATTCATTCACATATATCAAAAATTTTTGGAAGACAACCACACAGTCGAAAAATTACTGCAAATTTCAATACAAGCTTAGCTATATGGGTTATGTAAAGTAAGTTATTATTAAATTGCAAAGCAAATTTTGCATTAAAAACTTATTCTAACGCAAAACTACAAATTTTAGCACAACTCTAACAACATAATTTATTTTTTATAAAAATGGTAGGAATTTTAAAACAACTTGCTACCCTAGAAGTTTGAAAACAACTTGCTAATACAAAGAGCATTACATTTATTTTTAAAGCAAGCTTTGCATTGTTTTATAATGGTGACTTCCGTAGGACCTATATATATGTAGCAAATTGCATTGCATATTCAGCTCATTTTAAACTGTGTGTGATGGGACGAAACAATGTAGCAAGCTCGGGTAACATTGATTTGATCTCCTTAGAAAATGATCATCCATAACGTATTTGTAGAATATTGCGAAATTTACAACATTTACTAAGATGGATTTTCTTTTGAGTCTAAATTAATTAAAGCTGGTGCACTCTAGTCCTAATTTTGTCCCCACTCTATTTTTAATTTATATAAACGAACTGTTGTAAGCCCATCAGTAACCCGATAAATAGTTTTGCAGATGGTAAAACTGCACAAATTATTGCTCACCCAATCTTCAAATGATAAAATAAATCGCCCCCGCAGATATGCAGCACTAAAAGTAAACTAGTAGCTCAAAATTCCGATTGTGGTAATCAAAATTTGATCAAGTTTAATTCCAAAAATACAGCTATTTTTTCTAGTTTAAAAACTGAGTTTTCCAACGATATTTCAAACAATATGTGTGGAGATTAAATACCGTTAATGCGAAAGCATTCGTTTATTGGGACCATTCACCATTGCAGATGACTTACTATAAATCGTTCATTTAATAACAATAACAATGAGCATGTGTAAAGTTAAAAAATATTTCACTCCACATTATTGACTTAATATTTATAAGTGCTATATGCGTCCCTGTATGAAGTATTGAAGTCAAGTTTGGGCGCTGCATCTGTTTCCCTAATGGCTGTATTAGAGTCTGTTCAAAACATCATATTAGATTTGTACGTGATCGAAATTTAACAGCAAATCTTGATGCCCTTAAACTTCATCGCACTGTTGCTGATCTCGTTGTTTTTTATAAATATATTCTCTTGCCAATTAGTTAGTGCCTGATTAGTAATTGTTGAGATCACAGCTGTCATAGCGACATAATGTAAAGGGATCTTTTGCACATTGACGAAAAATATTAATTTGAACGTTTACATAAAATTTAGAGTATCGAAAAATTTTTCTAGAACTGACATTCAAAATATAACATTAGATAGATTGTATTAATATAAACTATGTCGCTTACAAAAATATTTTAAATACTTATAAAGGAGACATAAGTAAAATATTAAGAATGCATGCAATATAATTTTTATTTTTATAAAAAAGTTTTTGTTAAAATAAAATTTTTCCAGAAAATAACAAAAATTCCATGACTTTCCATGACTTTCCCTGACCAAAATAAAATCCCCTGACCTTTCCAGAATTCCATACCTGGTGGACACCATGTTTTAGAACACGAGGGCAACCTTGTTATACAAAAAATTGTTTGCTATTGTTGAGTATGGCGTAGTTTATTTTGCGGTATTTGCAATATTTTAGACCGATTTTTGAAGAAAAAGTCAATACAAAGTTCCAGGCCTAAAAATTTTGAAAATTGGACCACAAAAAGTGTTGTCCTTTAGTAAAATTTTGTTTAATGATTTAAACACATAGAGGTGGTAGCTTGGGTACTTATTGTCAAAACTTTACTTTATTTTTATTTTTTAAGCTTTTAAAATTGAGCGAAAAATGACGGATGAAAAACGTTAAAAATTTTGATTGTTTTGGAGAATTTTAAGTCTCTAAATGTTCGAGAATCAGCAAAATTATTATAAAATTCAATATTTTTCAAGTAGTTCCTGATGAAAACTCGAATATTACTCTGCACACGTACAACTACGCAGCAACGTGTCTAACAGGTCAAAACGTGTTAATTGAATTGAATATTATTCAATAATACAAAAGCTCCTCATAATTTTTATTCTGAACCGCTACTTCGTATATACCTAAGTACTAATTAATTCAATGATATTGTTACGATTTTACATAACCGTAATGAAATACAAAACCGTAATGAAATACAGTCTTCGCTATGATTTTCATTCAAAATTTACCAATCTTCCTGTCTCTGTGAATTTTTTCAAATTTTTTTGTCAATCATCGTCGAAACGTAGGAGACGGAACGATCTGAATTTTTCACTTCGTCTGAAATACGCACTTTAACAATAACTCAAAAACTGTGCATCGCAAAATTCTGGAAAAATTGATTTGCTTTCTAGATTAGGTGCTCTTTCAAATGACACCCCACTTGACCACATTTTAAATAATGTTTTTACCCCTTCTCATTTCCACCCCCTTAATAAATCTAGTTATGAGTATATGACACTTTTATATATTTTTTATTAAAAACTTACTAATTATTCTATCATTCCAAATACATTTGAAAATTACTTCAGTCTGAAAGACCTAAGCATTACATTCATGAGCTCAAAGTGAAATTCTTACCCCCACTTTTTTTGACATTTCTCGACGTTTTAGGACCTCCTGATTCTAAAAAAGCAAAAAAGAAATGTATGTCTGTCTGTCGGCCGGCCGTCATTACCTACGCTGCAGGGAAAACCGCTGGAGGGATTTCAAAAATTTTTTTTCTAAAAATAGGTATACTCAAGGGACAGGTCTGAAAGGACGCTGTGTTCAATAACTGTACCGGAAGTGTTTCAAAAAAATCACTGTGTGTCAAAAATAGCAAATTTTCATATTTTTGGCTTAAAAAACGTTCATTTTAAGTGATTACGAGTAGGAACATTAAATTTGGAGAAATCTTGATGGTAGGGATTGGTATGTGAGATCAAAAACTAGATTATTGCATTATAAGTTTGTCAAAAAAATGTTGTCAAGTTTGTCAAAAGAAAGATTTTTATTTATTTTTTTACCCAATTTTTGGAAAAAAAAAATTGTTTGTTTGAAATGAAATTTTATTATTATTATTGAGAATTATGACATTATAAGTTTGTCAAAAAAATGTTGTCAATTGTGTCAAAAAATGATTTTATTTATTTTTTTACCCAATTTTTTGGAAAAAAATGTAGCTGTTTTTATGAAAACTTTTCAATGTAATTGAAAATGAAATTGGACATGGAAATTTTTGAATTTGTTATAGTTTTTGAAATATTTTTGGAATTTTGAAAAAGTTTGTATTTTTGATTTTGTAATAATTTTTGCAATATTTTTAGAATTTCGGAAAAAGTTTTAATTTTTGATTTTGTAAGAATTTTTAGAATATATTTAGAATTTTGAAGTTTTAAATTTTTGATTTATTATAACTTTGGAATTTTGAAAAAATTTTCAATGTTTGATTTTGTAATAATTTTTGCAATATTTTTAGAATTTTGGAAAAGTTTGAATTTTTAAGAATTTTTGGAATATTATCGGAATTTAGAAAACAGTTTAAATATTTGATTTCATTCTAATTTTTGAATTTTATTTTTGGAATTTTGAAAAAGGTTTCAATTTTTGATTTTGTTATAATTTTTGCAATATTTTTAGAATTTTGAAAAAAAATAGAATTTTTGAATTTTACATACATGTATATTTATTTTTTTTATTTATTTATTTATTTAGAACGGTTGTCCGTGGATTTAAACAATCCTTGGGGACTTTATAAATACATACATACATAGTGGATTAATTACATTTGATACTTATTTTTTTGTTTGTTTGCAATGCTAAAGTTAGTTATTGTGTGTACAATATAATAAATACAACAAATACTTATACTACTAAATTTTTTTTTTTTTTTTTTTTATTTTTTTTTTTTTTTTTGGCAAGGAAAAAGAAAAATGAAAAGAATAAATTTTACAAGAAAAAAAAATTACAAAGCTAATAATTATAATTAAAAGTTATAGTTAATTAATCAATAGTTCAAGCCTATAGGTAGTTAATTGTTTTTTAAAACAGATTTTAGTAGACTCTTCTCTAATCTCCGGAGGTAGCTCATTATAATTTTTTATAGCGCCATATAGAGCAGAATGCGTTCCATGTCTTGATGAGTAGATTTTTATATTTTTTACACCACCCATATTTCGAGTAACAATAGACGGTTGATGGTGACCTTGGTGTTTGAATGAATTAGGCAATTTATTATATTAAAGATAAGAGTTGACGATGCATTCTTGTAGACATCAGCAACAGGTAGGATCTTATTTTGCGTATGAATAAGTTTTGTTGCCGTTAAAAATGGAAGATTGAATAAATTTTTTATTGCTCGGTTCTGAAGAATTTGTAACGGTTTGATACTCTCATTGTATGTGTTACCCCAAATAGCTATGCCATACATAATATATGGATGAAATAATGCAAAAAATATAGAACGTTTCGATTCAATTGGTAATTTATGGCTGATTTTTCTAAAGATGCCTGTTAGTGGTATTAGTTTCGACTTAATAAAATTAAGTTGATATTCCCATGTCAGTTCATAGTCGAGTATTATACCTAGGTGCTTGTGCGTCGCACTCCTATCAATAATCTGCTTATTATATTGGACATTAATTGTTTTAAATTGAAGCAAATTATGAATTAAAAAACCAGCTCCTCCATATCCATCATTTCTACAAGAGAAAACACCAGTGTAGTTTTTTATATTAAAATATTTTAGATTTTGCTCATTCAACCAAGTTTCTGTTATTGCTAAAATATCTATTCTTGAGGAAGTAGTAGATAAGAAAAATTCTATGTCATCCATTTTTGGTAAAACGCTTCTAGCATTAAAATAACATATTTTGAGACTTGTGCTATTATTAAATTTTATATCAGAAAAGGTGTTCATTAGCTTTGTAGTTACACTTGGTATTAAAGGTACATCAAAATTAATGTTATGTGTCCAAGAATTCATCTAAAGTGATTTTAGAATGAATTGTACTGACTGCAGAGTCAGCTGTTTTACGAACTTTTATTGTACCATTTTTAATCCAAGCATATTTAATTTTTCCTTTCTTCACTTCATCCCTTGCCAATTTGTAAATATAACTATAATAACTAGTAAGCTTTTCATTTATAAAAATCGTTGAAGAACTGCCTGTTGGCCTTGTTTCCTTAAATTTTTTTTTGTTTTGCAAAATATTATTTTTTATGTTCATCGACCTCAGCTTCAATGTAATTTTGGTAGCATTGTTTAATTTAGACGGACTAGTATATACATTTTGAAGATCATTTACTGAGATATTGACATCAATTTTGCTTAAAAGGTTCATGACCTTCTGTGAAGGAGTGACGTCAGCACCAACATTTATCCCATCAATTACAAGATATTTTTTCAATTTCTGTTGCTTAAGTTTTTCTATTTCTACCTCAGACTTAATTAATCTTTCTTGTAATTCAATATTCTGATTATTGAGTTTTATGTTATCATTTATGAGTGTTTGTACTGATTTATGCAAGTCATTAATAAGGTTAATTTTGACAGTTGATTGTTCTTGCCACAATATAATTTGATTTAATTTATCCAGTATAGCATTACCATCAAACTTACCATCTTTACCAACTGGACTTGTATTTCTCAATGTTTTACTGTGGGTAGCTTCATTATCCGAGTTAGCACTTGCTTCGCTTAAACTATCCATGGATTGAAAAATTTCAGCACGCGACCTGTCAAAATCTTCCTCACACGATTCACATCTCCAAATTGCTTCTTTAAGAGCCAATTTCTTGTAAAACTCAACTTCAACTCTTGCACAGCTTCTATGGAAGTACTTTCCACACACTCCATCACACTTTAAGTACTTGTGATTTTTATAATTTAAGTTTTTTTTGCACACAAAACACAAACTTTCAGCATTGTCAGCCATCTTTTATGTTGTGATATATATATATTTAGAATATTGAAAAATTTTAAAAAAGTTTCATTTTTTGATTTTGTAAGAATTTTTGGAATATTTTTAGAATTTTGAAAAATTTTAAATTTTTGATTTTATTATAATTTTTGAAATTTTGAAAAAAGTTTTAATTTTTGATTTTGTAATAATTTTTGCAATATTTTTAGAATTTTGGAAAAGTTTGAATTTTTAAGAATTTTTGGAATTTTATCGGAATTTAGAAAAAGTTTAAATATTTGATTTCATTCAAATTTTTGGAACATTTTTGGAATTTTGAAAAAGTTTTATTTTATTTAATTTAACAATATGTTTGGAATTTTGATTATAATTTTCCGACACCATATTGATGTTTCGTGTTAGTTTTGTAATAAATTTTTAAACAGAGATAAAAAAAAAATACTTGTACTTTAACAAAGAGTTATGTTTGATATACATCGCTGCCCAAAACTAAAAACCATGTCCTCATAAAAGTTTTTTGCCGAAAACTATATCAAAATCCTTAACCCAGACCGAATTCTTGATATCTCAGAGCTGTGAGATTTCAGCCCCTCCATATTTTTCGTTTAGTTAGGTTCTGAGCTAATCGAGGTAAGAAAACACGAAAAAACGTCATTATTCAAAATTATACAAAAAAATGGTGAGGTGTAAAATACCAAAATAAACTTTTAAGGAATACTGAAATGAAGCCCTTTCATATGAAAGCCCTACTTGAATCTATAAAAAATGTATTTTCTCAAAGGTCTCACATTGTACCCCTGTAAACACAACGAAAACCACTTTAGTTTTATTTGTATCCGTCATTTCATGTGGACAGATTAGTTTTATACGCACCTCAAATTTCAAGTTCATAGCATTTATAGTTTACGAGATAATCGATATAATGTGAAAAACTCGTTTTACTCTAACCAATAGTGTTCCGTATAAAAAACGGAACCCTAAAAATATATGTACATAGTTTGCGAAATTTCACATATTCTTTAGTTATCGCTTTTCTGCGTTATGACTACGTACAGGTGGTAATTATAAGCTTAGAATATTTTTATAAACTAATTTACGTGAATATGAAAATTTTTAATCATGTTGAATTGAGAAATAAAGTAAGCAAATAAATATGTATATTGTATAGTATCACATTAGTTTAGCATTTTTAGTAGTTACTATTAAAAAAAATTTACGCTTCAGGATTTCACGTACAATTTTTGAAATTACTTATCGCGCCTATACTGGGAGTTGCTAATAATCAAAAAGCAGTCACACTTGTGTTACATTTACCGATGCATGCTAATATAAAAAATATGTAATAAAATAATAAAAAATAGCCATGAAATTCAAGTTTCTTCGCTAGTTTTTGCCGGTCGACCAAAATATTCGGATTGCGCGTAATAAGAATATGTGTCGATGTCAATTGTCAACCAGTAGCAAACCCTCTGTTTTTATAGAGCGATAAAAGCCATATCTAGGTATTAAAACTTGTCACTAACGGCAGTGAAAGTGGTCATACTATATCCAGGAACTCAGAAAATCTTCAATATATACAGATAAAGGTTTTAACGATAAAATACGAGTCAGATAAAAAATATTTTTAGAGAACATAGTATTCTCCGAGTTAACGTTTTGCGACTAATAGCTTACAGGTGATTTTCATATAGACGAACATGGCAGAAAATTTTAATTGCAAGCCGTTTAGTGAAAATAATCTAATAAAACCAACAAAAATTAACACAATATATTTTGAATGTTACAAATTGCAGATTTTAAACACAACAGATAAATCAGTTGACCTTCAAAAAATTTAATTGGTCAAAATAGAAATTGTATGTGATTACTTTTACTGTTTTTAATCTGAAAGAAATTTATCAAGGTTTCAGACACATACGTTTCGACATTCGCTTTTTTATGAGATAAATTTAGTTGTAACGTAAAAAAGTAGAAATTCTACTTCTGGACTACATGTAATAATTTAAAGACTATCTTTTCACTGTTTAGACTTTAGATACAGAGACAGATATAATTAACAATAGAATAGTTTGGTCAACGATGTGTACGAGGTTATGATCTGCGTCATTGTTGGTGTTGGTTTTGAGACGAGGAAAAAATGTTAGAATATCCAAATCAGATTACTAAGATAGCGGAATTTAATTATTTTAATATCTTCAAGAGAATTACATAATTGGGTATGCAAGATGGAAAGTGAGTTTTAAAAAATCAAATCGATTTTTTGCATTTTATACAACTTGTGAATCTCGTGAAACTTGTAAATAGTTGGTGTTTCAATAAAAACTTAACATTTTGTATTTAAATAGAAATGAGTTGAAAGACTAATAACTAATAACAATTAATGGGAAATAGACTACAAAAATGTGTCATTTCTACCAAATATACCAAAACAAACTATCTATCCACGGTTATTAATTCTAGTTTTTTCAATATTCAAAATTCAAACCGAACGAAATACACATACATCTTTTTTAGTAGTTGAATCATTATTGTATTCCATCAAAGATTTATAAAATATTTAGTTAATACACCATTTTTATATTAAAAAAAAAAAACAATAAAAACGAAATAAATGTATGACACCACATCTGCCTCGCTTAAAATTTATTTTTTTTGGTAATTTTTTATGCATACATTCATATCAAATTATAAAACCGATTAATAAAAATAAACTATTAAAATATTTTAGTCAATCATTTTAATTATACTTCGTTGAAACGGAAAATTTATCAGTACATAATCATATTAATAATTGATTTTTATATTATAACAATAATTTGACCGAATCCATGTTAATATGAATGCGTATTAAAAAGAAAATGTATTAAATAAAATCGAAGTAAATGAAATAAATATATACATACTTCATAAAAAAAGGTAGCCATTTTGTCATATTAAATAATTTTTTAATTGAGTAATTTACTTCAAAGTTATTTATAAATATGGAATCTAAATTAATAAGAAAATTTTACCTTAATGTTTAATAAACAATATATTCCAAATTTTGTAACAAATTATTTTAACTTAAACTGTTTTTCACCTTCTTTTCAACATGACTAACACTTCACTCAACTACACAAAAAAAAATAGAAGTACCGACGGCACAATTTTTTTCTCAATAACTTCGCGTTCGATATTGAAATTATTTTATTCGCAATTATGGCGTACATAAAAATCCTCTTATTAATGTTTTTTCGTTTATTATATATTTATCATAAATTTAATCAATTTTTTTAATTAAAAATACATTAAAATCATTTTTTGTTAAATAAGAACTGATAGACACATCAACAAAAGATGTATTTTTATAATTTAATAAAACAAAATGGCCAATATGTTTTGTGTTGGAATACAAAAAAAATGTTTAAAAAAGACGCGCGCAAGAAAAAAATATATATAAAAAACATTATATAACCATCCTTTTTTAATTAGCGCATATATTTTTAATTGATTGGATATAAATAAATTGATTTTCTTTTGTTATTTTTTGATACAATTTTTAAATTGATACAACTTTGGATGTAGATCATTTTATGAATTATTATTAAATTACGTTTACGATTTTGATTTGATGGAATTATTTGGACATTATTTGAATTTTGGGGCAGTAAGTAACAGAAGAATATATGTATATAGTATAAGCGTTTCGTTAGCAACGTTTCGTTTAGAAATACAGGTACTGCTACTTCTTGTGCGGCATAATTATGAAATTTGTAATGCTCATGGAATAGGTGAATAAGTAGGTGTGCATTACATTTTAATTGAGGAAACGAAGAGTACCAGTCTTCAATTTTTAATTTTCGACCGTAAAGCCTCGTATACACGATGACAGTAAACGCGACAGTTGCAGTCATGGCAGCGACTGGCATGACTATGGTGTGAACGAAGAAACTATCATGACAGTTCTGTCGCGCTGTCCTGTCACACTATCAAAATTGACTTGATAATGCGACAATCCTGCCGTGACAGTGACATCAGCTGTCATCGTGTGGACGGTGCTGTCTTGACAGTTCACTGTCATTTTTAATTTCTGCTATCAGTGGCTCATTTAGTGTTGATTTTGTGATTTTTTACAGATGTTTTTTATTAACATTTGCATTATTTTTCTTAAAAATTTCACCTAAAATAAAAAAAACTATGCATCTTCTTCCTCCATTTGTCATATACAACTGTCGAGCAAGTCAATACCGTGTGAACAGCACTGTCACAA
The DNA here is from genome assembly GCA_963693315.1 of Diogma glabrata. Lineage (NCBI taxonomy): Eukaryota > Metazoa > Arthropoda > Insecta > Diptera > Cylindrotomidae > Diogma > Diogma glabrata. Next base: position 127,172,574 of record OY856187.1, read on the forward strand.
TGTCATGGCAGCTGGAATTGTCATGACCGTACTACCGCGGTAGTTTACTGGCATCGTGTATACGTGGCTTAAAAATACTAATGCGAAAGTGCCTAGAGTATTTAAATCTTTCGTCTATGTGATAAAAAAGATGATATGGTATTTGGTCAAAGTGTAAATTCAAGCATTTCGCCGACTAGAAAGTTGGTATGGATCATATCCTGTTTTAAGAACTATAAAATAGTCGGTGAATGGTTTAATGATGATTTCTGTCGATGGGCTCAGTAGATTATGTATGGAGAGACTGAATAGTGAAGATAAGATGAATAACCATGTGCCAAGAACACTACTATTTTCGATTGAAAATTAACCTTTGATGTAATTGCACAGTCAGAGTATTTATTTATTTATTTAGTTTAAAAAAACTATTTTTTTATAATACCAAAAATAATAATACAAATTTTCATATAAGCTAATTATTTCTAATAAACACTATAATTTGTTTTTTAAATCTATTCAAATTTGTTTCATTTTTTAAATCACCCGGTAACTCATTGAACATTTTAAGACCATTGTACATAAGCATATTACGTGTTTTTTCATTATTAACAAGATTTAGTCCAAAGTTAGATATATTTCTTAACTGATATGAGTGTATATTATGCACATAAACAAGTTTTTCACTTAAGTATTTTGGAAGAATGTTATTCTTAATTTTAAAAACCATTATATAAACATTCATAACAATTCGTTGTCGTATTGATTACCAATCTAAAGCTTCCGCCATCCATTCAATTGAGGTGTACCTGTTAACTTTTAAGATTGATCTCATTCCTTTGTTCTGGAGTTTCTGCAGTCTATTATTTATCTCATGATTACACATAAAAAGTATACTCGAACAATATTCAAAATGTGGCCTAATTAACGTACTATATATTCTAATTGCACAACTAAATGATAATTTTTGTCTAATTCTTTTTAAAAAATAAATATTCGAAGCAATTTTTTTACAAATGTAATTTACATGTCTTTTAAAATCCAGTTTGGAATCAATAATAACACCCAAATATTTGATTTCATTAACAATTTCAATTTTTTGACCATCAATAATGATGATAGGTTCCTCATCCTCATATTATATCGGACATTTTATAATCTATGATTTCACTTAGGTGTTTAAAATGCGGCATTGTGTTGAATTCTTTAGATTGACCAAGTGACGAATAATTAAGTTTATTTTTCAACTATCGAAAGTTATAGATAGTTTATACGATTGCGATCCCATCCATGTGCGTGTGTCTGTAGACAAGATATCTCAAAAACAACTTGATCAACCCTTTGATCCCAAATTTGGTACACAGGTATTTTAGAACAACACGACCTTTTGCATTGTCTTTCAGATCCACAGGTCATTTATGATCCAAGTTATGGGGGTCAAAAGGTCAAAACGCGTGTTTCTGCCTGCCTGAGGACACGAAAACTACTTGGCCCATTAAAGCCAAATTTGGTATACAGGCATCTTAGGTCAATATCCCTTATTTGTTGTATAGCATTGATTTTTAGATCCGATTTCAAATATGAGGTTCAAAAGGTGTGTTTGTTTGTATGTCTTTTACACAATATCTCAGAAACTACTTGACGACCTATTCACCTCAAATTTGATCTTAGGCCTATATATTTTTTTCTTTTTTTGTAGTATTTTGTTATATGCTTTGTATTTTGGGTTTACACCATTCTAGTTATTTATTTAGTTTAGTAATGTTGTAATCATACGTACGATTTCTTATAATCTAAATATGTGGCTCGATTCAAAGCAAATTTTACAAATTTAAAGCTTATATTTTACATATTTTACATATTTTCATTCTTTTATTTTTAAAAGTGTTTATATTTGTTTTATTTTTTAACTGACAAGCTAAATCAATAAATAGTCTTAAAGTTAAAGGATTTTATGCGTTATTTTATTATATAGCAACATAAAATTGTATAGCATTTATTTCCAATCAATTGACGCAAAAGTTCTGTATGGCCTCGAGTGTGGTCCGCAACACGACTTAGCAGCAGCATACAAAGTGGCAACGTTAAATGAAAGTCCTAGAATGTTTTATTTTCCAGGAAGAACTATCTACATTTCACAATCATACCAACCTCTTGTTCTCATTTCTTCTAGAAAACCCGAGTATCTGTTGGCTTAAAAAAAATGTAGTTGCCCAAATCGTCAGCAAAGATTCTTGTTGAATAAAGTAAACAATAGGTGCAATTTTAAAATTCTATACGCGTTTACAAAGAAACATCAATCTATAAGAAACAGCTTACGTTAATGCAAACGCACTAAATTTATTTGCATATAATGCAGTTCAGACCAACAACTAATCACCTTTGTGTTTCATCCGGCTTTACACGTTCAAATCATAGATTGCAGATACGTGTACTGAACAATTCATCAGGTTTTAAATACAGAGTAGTATTGGTGTTACACCTACAGAACACCACAATTAATTTGGGAAAACTTGCGTCGAGAGCATCGAGAATTGAGTTGAAGACCGCGATATGGATGATGAAGTAATTGAAAAGATATGGAAGGAAGCCAGGAAACAACCGGAAAGTAAGCCAACACAACGATATACTACGTCTCGACAGCAGACGGAATAACGAAAGTTTTCTTTCATCATAAAAAACTGTTAATTCAAGAAAAATTCCATAAACTTTGGCATAACCTCTATTAAGGCATCCACTTCTTCAAACCCTTTAAACTTCGTCCTTTTTGAAGTTAGTATTAGAAAAAAATTAATTTGTTGGTGCTTATTATAGATGGAGTGGGGCGGTTACAATAAAGCAGAAACACTATCTTCATCAATCAAGAAGATATTGAGCCTAAAGCATCCTCGAGAGAAAAATGTTTTCACAGTTCCAGTAAGACCACTGTATTAATACCCTTCGACTTATTGGTACATAATCTAATAGGAATTGATAAATATTTGAAATATAATCAATGTGATCAATCTCGAAGAGCAACATCCTTGTAATGACAGCTTCACAACAATAGAACCACCTAGAGACATGAGGAGGACAGCAAGATGCTTCATGCATGATGTTAGAGGCAATCAAATAACTGGTAACATCGACGAGGTTACATATAAATAGAACAGACTTACAAACACTCCACACTAAAACTGTTGAAGTCGTTATGGAAGTACTCCCCAAATTGAGTTCTACAAAGAAAGCCACTAAAATTCGCTGTCGAAGAGGTCTAACTACCCCGTAGCACCAGATTCATCCTAGCTCAACTAAGATCCGGTTGATCACTCATCAAATGTCCTGAAAACTCTAACAACCAGACAAAGCAATATTTATGGTACCGCCCAAGGTGAAGTACCAGAGTTCCTGGACCTGGACATGGAGCCGGATGATTAGTACCACACCCGTCGCTACAACAATAACCGAATCATCTCAGAGTTTGCGTCGCTCACAGTTCATATTGTTTACCATACATTTACCATCCTACTAAAGACGTCGTCAAATAAGTTTCAGTGAACGGATGAAGCTGATGTGGTTTTCTACACAATCTAGAAACGGTTCACATCAGCCAAACCTGATTTGACCAAACCTCTAACGTCGAACAGGATGTTATGAAAACATCGAACATAGTAGCATTTATATCGAAAAATTAAATACAGCTCACCGAACTGCCAAGTGTGCGAGAAAGAGTTTACAGTGGAAATTCTTAGAATAAAAACCTACAGGGCCTACATTCAGTGAAATCCATTCAAAGTCGTAACCAATCATGCAAAATTAAAATGCTTGATGCACCATAGCGCTAGCATCAAATCATGTCCTAATATCGATCCCGATTCAAAAATCATTTCACTTTTTTAAAATCGAAATGGGATGCTCTTGCGCTAAGCTGATCAGAGCCAAATCACTAAAATGTGGGACGAAATGCTAAAATTCTCCAAAATACTAATTAGAATTTCTATTGCGAGAATGTGGGACAGTCAAAACGTTCTAGCTAGATTGTGCATAAATTTACTATTTAATGCTTTCCTTTACTATTTGTTTATTATTATTTATTATTATTATTTATTTCAATGTAAGTAAGCTGAAAGCTTTTATTTACTATACATATAACGACAGACACATATTTAAAAATAGGAGATATATATACAAAAACAAAAAATAACAATATCATACAAATATTTAAATACAACTTACAAAATTAAAGTGCGCTTTATACATATTTAAAAATAACTATTTAATTCTTCAAAAAATTCTTTTATTTTAATTGAACATTTTCAACCATTTGGAAATGTGCTTTCAGTGGTTCGTACATTTGCAAAATTCTTTCTAAAGCTGGCATTAACGCCAGCCAGCGTGGTTTACTGTATTCAAGAAGTTGGTTATGTTCGACATTACTTTTGCCGCAGAACTCCTTCAACGTCTCCAGTAAAGACAGTAAAATATCCATTAAGTTTTTTAACCCTGCCATTTACATCAATTGGCATTAAATCAGCAGCAGTTCTTATTGCATTTAGAATATGGGCTGCGAATCCAATACCCAATACATTGTGGTTCAAATTCGAGTTTAACTTGCTCTTAACATTTTTCACCTCCACTCCTTGACGTGACACCACTAGAATTGGTATTCGTGTTTTCGGCGCAAATTGCAACTAACTTTTTGTCAATGTTAAAGTTTTCAAGAATATAATCTGATATTTGTTCCGATGCTCAAACAAAGAAAGAAATTCCAACAATTTAACCTTTACTCCATCATGCTCTCTAAAATATCGAAATAGAATCGAAAATATTTTTATTTCCTTATGATTCGATGCATCAGAATAAAGCGTGGCAAAATCTGCAATAGACAAATCTATTTTTAGTTGGTCTAGTACATGATCCATTAAAAGTTTTTTAATTATAGCATCTGATTTTGTTCTGGCATATAAATATTTGTTATCGAATTGGGTTAATATGTTCAATTTATCGATGTTGTTGTTGTTGTAGCGACGAGTTGTGGTGCTATTCTTCCGGCTCCAAGTCCAGATTCAGGAACTCTGCTACTGTCCTCGGGCGGTACCACAGATCTTCCTTAGTCAGGTCGATTGGTTTCTCTGGACAATTGAAAAGGTGGTTAGCATCATGTGGCGTGCCCTCACATATGGGACACTTGTCAACAATTTCCTGGACAATTCTACTCATGTAGTTATTTAAGATGCGTGACCAACCGGATCTTAACTGCGCTAGGATGGTTCTGGTGCTGCGTGGCAGTTTTACCTCTTCGGCAGCGACTTGTGGTGGTTTGCTATTAAGAACTCGATTCGGGGCGTAGTTCTTTATTGTGTCTTCAACGGTTTTGGTATGTAATATTTCTAATAAATTAAAAAACTACATTTGCGTCGTTATATTTTGATCTGTTTATATAAGGATAGTCCAATAATTCAATATCGTATGAAAATTTGCATAAAAGTTTTCTATCCGTCATGATTTACACGAGAACTTTTTAAATATATTTTTAAAAATTAGTATAAATATACCTTTTATAGTAGCACAAAACTTTTGTGACACAAGTAAGACTACAAAACAATTGAAGCAATTTATTTTAATTTTACTAAATAATTTATATCTTTTCTGTATTCTGTAAGTATGCTTCTCGTTCTATCTTTTACAAATCTATACCATTTATCACGTATTTATGCTGTTTGCTTTGTTTGTTCTTTATTGAGAAAAAAATAAATAAACTAGAAAATTCTAATTTTACTTTTGAGCTACCTAGTTAAAGTGTGTTTTAAACAGAGTTTGAAACGCTACTTATATCACTCTTTTACTTTGTTCTTTCAGAGCGCGTAACTTAAAATATAACACTTCCAAATACAGGAGTGAAAATAATAAAATATCATTCTTGCTACTAAATTTAAATAAATATTTTCTTACAAATACTCAAAACTTTTATTTTTGCTTCAAATTTGATGTTTTCCAACGGAAACTGCCTCGAATGATTCGTTCAATTATGCATGTACTGTTAGAAAAATGCATATAGGATGACGAAAAGGTACTAATTTTGTTCTTTTGCAAATCGAATGAAAGAACAGGCAAATGTAATCTACTCCAATGGAGCAAAATCGAAAAAAGAAAAATTTTACTCTTACGAGTAAGAACGATATTCAAATTATAAACATTTTAATTTTTGAATTTTATTTTAAAGAATTGAAATGAGGCTCGAATAAAATAAAATTGTAAACTGTGGTTTGAAATTTTAAATGTTTATGAATTTATAAGGAAAACTGAGTCTTTTTAAGTAAAATATTTTGCATTTTATTTTTCCTAATTTAATTTCGATCTCTCGTACACAGGGGAGATGTTTCTACAAACAAATAAATCTTTTCGCTGAGAAAGATCTGTTTTTGCGATAATACGGGCAAATTCGGTGGAAATATTTGTTTGGTGGGACGCTTCGTGTGACAGATTTCTCCCTGGGACAACGCTGAGTTGTGGGACATTTCCACGCAGCGTGGGACGTCTGGTCAGTTTATCATGCACATAAGTTGAAATAAAACTAAAATTGTCCAGCCTAAAATTTTTTCTCTATGTCAAAAATCGTTATATTGGCACCATTTTTTAAAAACGGGCAAGCATATTTCTCGATTAGTCAGTCCCGTCAATTGGGCCAAATTAGCCAATCACTTTTGGTATTTGCAAGAGGTGAATTACATTACATGCATTAAGTAGTCTACGAATACCAAGAAATGTCAGTCAAATAAAATTTTGTTTAACCAAACCAGATTTCTAGCTTGCAGCGTAAAAATAAACAAGGAAGTTAAGAAATATCAACGAACGACACTCTTTAAACAATCAATAAATAACTAGCAATCAGTCCAATTAAATAGATAGTTACAACAAACCCGAAACGTCATGATATGTAATCAAGTTAACGGAGGTCTTCGAATCCCGTGGGTTGGAATTCTCTCACTAATAATTGCTAGACTTAGGATATAACAGTATGGAAACACCTAGTTTTATCAGTCTGTAAAGGCCGACATCACCGTACACGACATCACGAATAAAATTAATAAATTACTATTGAAATTCAACCAATTATAGTAGAAAACCAAAAACTAGTAAAAATATTAATGATTTTGTAGGTAGTATCACAAAATTTTGATAATTAAAAATAATTATAATAAAAATAACGACGCCTATGTAAACAAATGTCACAACAAACAATTGGTATGAACTAGGAGTAGAAATTTAACTAATGTAATTGTTTTCAAAACAAATTTATCCCAAAATAAATAATACATCTCTGTTTTACTTTTTGTCTCATCTTTTATCTCTTGCTGTGTGCTATCTGTCAAAAATTCATTGGTAAAAAAAATTCTACTATACATAAATTCTTCAGAAGCCGGTGCCACATCGATTTCTTCTTTTCATGCTTTCACTCTCGTTTTATTTTTTGTATAATGTTGCATTCGACTCTTGTAAAACTAATCGAAAATTTTACGTGCATAAAAATTAAAATGTAATTCTTGGAAATGACTCATATATAAATGAAATTTAAGGTCTACACCAACGACCTAAAATTTCATAGACTCGAATGCAAGATTAACTATTCGTTAAAAAAAAGAAGTCTAGTATCGAAAATAAATCGAATTAATCGAATAATGCTGGAGTAGACCCTCAGAATAATTAATTAAAAGTTAAAACATACCACCACTTCCATTTGAAAACAAATAAATAAACGCGGCGATTAACGACTGGTAAAATTTGAAAAACCTAATTTCCGTTATTTTGTATTCACTTTTCAAAAAACCAATTATTAAAGTTGTATTAAACCATACAACTTTATGACTTGTTTTTGTGATACTTTACAAAATCTTATAACCATCTCTTTCACACATCGTCTACCTCATTTTCGATGTAATTATTAACCTGGCAATTACGTATTTCCGTTTTATTTATTTTTAATAGAGTAAAATTATGAATTTATTGAAAACATTTTCTAGAATCCTACATTACATTATGATTATTATCTACATTATAATTAAATTTACTGCACTTATAAATCAATAAAATCGCATAAACGAAAAAAAATGTAATAGACTTACTGTTACGCGCAATTAATATATTTGTTTCATCGTTAATTATAACAATACGCAAAAATATTAAACCCACCTATCTCTAATATAATCCAATTAGAAACAATTTCATGTATCACTAATATTATATCAAACAATTATAATTAATAGCAACCATTTGTTACAACACTCGTCACTATACAATTTTCTTTTCTTTAAAAAGTAATATATAACAATTAATTTACCATTTTACTTCACAACTATTACTCTAGTCACTTTAAAATATATTATTCAATGAATTTTATATTAATTTTCATTTATATTACTGTTTATTAGTTTTTTATTTAAGACAAAATTTAATTATCACACAACAAGATTGAAATCGGTAACATACTAAAGAATTGGAAAGAGAAAGGAGTTGTAATCATAGCCGTGTTCGATTTGACTGAAACAACTGAAGCAACTGAAAAATTAAATGCAATTGTTGTTGTTTTTTCAGTTGTTTCAGTCAAATCGAACGCACCTCATATGTCTCACGATTATCACATCGGTATAGAAGATTATTGTTAAAAAGATTTAAACATACTCATTTTAGGGAGGGTAATTTTTGAATGTTTAAAAAAAATTATCTATATATTAGTAAAAATATATTTAAAATATAAATAAATAATTTAAGTTCGGCCGGCACGTTCAAGGGAATCATCTGTTAGTTTGGAAGCATGATGATATTTGTATGATTTTGTTTTTTCGTCATAATATTTTAAGTTTGGGTTAGGTATTGTATTTGTTCTATCCCCTATTGATGTGTAACCGAAATCATACAAACTACAATATGATATTTTATTTTTTAACAAATAATCCCATATATTTTCACATGTCCAATCTAATAATGGATTAACTCTCATTAACTTCGGCCAGCCCGGATCAGTTTCCTGTAAAATAAAAATTAAATCTATATTAATATTCAGATGAACCAAGGCTGAACTTTTAATTATTTATGATATATTTCAATGACCACAATCAGATAACGATTTTTTCTTTATCAATTTGTTCTTTTACTAAGCAAAAACAACGGTTGAACTAACCTCTGATAACATTATATACCATAAAACCATTAACACACACGGAAGTGATTTATCTTAAATTTAAAATAAATGTAAATGATAATCACCTGAAACTCATTTAAATTACCACAATATGGGTCAGTACGACGGTTTCCCATTATACAACAATTAATTTCGGGGTTTTGTTGGCACATAGTTTCCAGAATTTTCTTTAGATTCCCTTTCTTCCTATTGATTTTTATTTGATACGTTTCTTCACACGAATCAACGAAATTTTCAATTTCGATAAAAGATTCCTCTGGTTGCACATAAATAACATAAAGATTATCTGTTTTTAATCCAACAACGGATTTACATAAATTTTTAACCATATGCAGTAAAACGGTACAATCTTTTCCTCCGTTAAATGATAAAAATATTTGTTTTTCACTATAATTTAGGAAAGTTTCATTTAGTACCTGCAAGTAAATTAAATAGTTGCATAAGGTTCAATTAAAAAACAAAAACAACAATGATCCATTTACCTTGATTGATTTATTTAACTTGTCGTCTATTTCTTGTACTGTTGTATGAAAACCATTCTCAGAAATTTTGCTATTTACATTATTATTTGTAATTAAAGCAGCCATAATTAATTTATAATTTAAGATATATCATATATCACGACATAAATTTGAAAGTGCCTCCGACTCGTTTAACACATCGACTATCTTTTGTTAATCCAAAAACAATCAGTTTTATATGATGATTTATCAAACGTCATCATTAAAATTATGACATTTGGAAAGATATGTTTACATTTGATGACGAAATTTGTTTTACACAACGTTTACATACAACCGCTGAAGTGGTATTTACGACACAATCGTCTTGTACGCATTCAATTTAATATAATTTAAAATTTTCCAATACAATATATTTTAAAATTTTCGTATACAATTACGAAAAATTGGTATTTTGGGTAACACAAACACGACTACTTTTTAATCATTTCATAACTACTAGGTAAAAACCAATCGTAATGAAAAAAGTATACGTTTAGCTGTCAGTTTTAAAATATTAACTAGAACTTTGAATGAAAATATAGTATTTTAAGCTTGGATTATAAAATATACAGGATAAGTAATATTTGTGTATCTACACTATAAAACTATAAAAAAATTGAAGCTATTTTTTAAATTCAAATTTTGCATTGAAAATAATTTCCACAAAAGAAAAGGCTCCTGTAAAAATAAATACAAAAATACAGGGTCCCATGCAGCATTTTTATCTCCTTCCATTTATAAAAAAAAAATATATTATTATTCTTCTATTGCCAGAAAGAAGCAACTGCCAAATAATATATATTTCATTTTAATTTCATTTTAATTAAAACAAAACCTGTAACAGTAAACCATATAAACAATATCCATTTCATTTTAAATTTAGTTTAAATGAAAACAAAACCAAAGCGTACATGATAAAATTTTAGTTAGGATCAAATTTTCAGTTTTAATATTATCCAGTTTTATTTTAATCGAAATACTTTTGACAAACATAAAATAAAATTGAATAAGGTTGGTCCAAAGAATTAAGAGACTAAGGAAATGAAACTACTGTATATATACACAAAAATATTTGAAGCCGTTTTTCTCTTTTCTCCTCTCTTTTTTATCTTCAATAAGTTGGTCTAAGTTGTCAAAAACAAAATTTGTAAACATTACTTAGCTTGGTTATAATTTGGTTTTAATAAAATTGTTTTTAATATTTATCGTGGTGATATTTTGGCGAATTTATAATAAATATAAGAAATACTTGTGATTTTATTATAATTTAAAAAATAATTTTACAAAAAAATTAAATATGTTAAGTGAAAATTTTGAATGAAACATTAAATATGAAGACTATGATAATGACGTGTAAAAATTACCAAAAACACATGCAGGATGGGATTTCTTATCATAAGTAATAATATTAATATTATAATTTACTTTTCGATTAATAAGTGTTAAGTTTTTTAAACATTTTCGAGAAAAAAATGTAATCTAAATTCAATGTAAACAATAATAGAATGCTTCGGGTCTCTTATGTCAAAATTTTTTTTTGTTGTTTTTCTATTTGTTGTTTTTCTTTTCTATGTAATTGCGTCTCTTTTTTTTATATTAATTTTGGGGGCAAAAATACGCTTAAATTTGGAATTCAATGCAATTATAGAAATATTTACGGCGCCTCTACTAAAACGCAAGTGTGTTAGTAACAATTTATTGGTGTGCAAAAATTGCTTCAACTTTTAAAATCAATTTCACTTCCTCTATTCTCTTAATTCTTTGGGTTGGTCATTCTCCAATCGGTAAAAATGTTAGATACAAAATTTCTACATAAGTCTGTTATTTTGTAAGCATATTTGGTCAAGCAAGGGAAAACCTCGATGATATTTAAATTTCTAGGCTACTGTGTTTTTTCAGTGAAAATACTATCACGTTAAAATCGCACACTACTTTATGTAAATAAAAATAACTTCAACTTAAAAATATATTACTTATCCTGTGTATTTTATAATCTAAGATATTAAGAAACTAGTTTCATAATTGACGATTTTATCGCACGCAATCTGTTTAGAAAACGACCCGCGCAGCGGGGAGTTTTCTAAAGGATAAGTGCGATAAAATGTCTTATGAAACGAGTTGTTTATACTATTTTTTCTATTTTGCATTTTTTGTCTTGAAATTTTAAAAAATGTGTATTTTATTAAAAAATAGTCAATTTGAAATTTTGTTATTATTACTAATTATTTTAATTAATTAAAATATTTAACACTAATTTAGATATTCTTATTAATTTTATTTACATAATTATTCGTTTTAATGTTCACTGACGTTTGTATGACCAATGTGACCAACCTTGAAAGACAAAACTTTGCGTATTGTAATGAAGACCATTTCGATACGCATTTGGGTATCGAAATGACTTTATTTTAGACGCAAAATAGAAAAAACATATTTTGAACTCTTTTCACCCAAAACAGCAAACAAATTATTTTTTTTACTACTTGCATGAGAAATTTCAATTATTTACTCAAAAACCCAAGACAAAAGTTATTTTTCTCAGCTAAGGTTACTAATAATTATTCCCCACACCTAATAATAAGTATTTTAGCACCTTAGTAAATAATGAAAATATAATTTTTGTTCGTTTGTTAACTGAGTTCATCTTTGAATTTTTTTAGTTTCTTCCTAAAATAATAATAATATATTAAAAAATAATAAGCATTTTGATTTTATTTTAATAATAATAAATAATGAATGAATGCAAAAACTTCTTTGCAACTATAGTTTAGTTTATTTGAAATTTTAATTCGTGTTAAACAGAATTCTGTTGAAATTTAGTTTAGTTGTGAGTTGTAGACTAAAAAAATTCTAAATTTGGCTCAACAATATTGAATAGATTTTCAATTCAATTCAATTCATGTCAAAAATAAATAAAAGCTATATTTTTTAATGCAAAGCATATGTGATTTTTATATAGTTTTGAGAAAATTCATTGAAAATAAATTTCTAACTAAGCAGCCCTGAATAATAAATATCCAATACGCAATCCAATGATATGATACACAATGTTTCACCAAATCAAAATTTTTATTTATTCACCATTTGCTTATTAATTGACATTTTATTTTGTGAATAATTAAGAGTTTTAGTGCTTTTTTTATATCAAGTAGTAAAAAAAATAGTATATAAACCTCGGTGAAGAAAATTTTCTCCATTTCGGTGCTTAATTCGCTCGAAACTTCGTTTCTCGCGAATTAATATCCACCTCAATGTAGAAAATTTACTTTATCACCTCGGTATATAATGTACTATTAAATCAAGAACTACATTCTTTTCTTTAAAAAAAACATTTTTTTTTATTTACATCAACAAAATATTTTTCTTAAATTTTTTTGACATTGTTGTAGACATCAACAAAGGAAATTTCAAAAATATGCCGTTTGTAAACGACAAATTATGAATTAAAAACATTAATTAAATAAGTAGAAAATTAATTCATTAATAATTATTTAAATAAATAATTGTTTTTATAAACAAATTTTATAGTTTTCAAATTAAATTTATTTTATATCTATCATATTATGACAAATTAAATTCAACATACTCTGGAGTTGAGTATAAATAATCACCACTATCTTATAACGAAGTCGTATAAGGACATGTTCGTTTTGACGAATTTATAATAAATATAAGAAATACTAGTGATTTTATTATAATTTAAAAATAAATTTAAAGAAAAAATAAATATATTAAGTGAAAATTTTGAATAAAACATTAAATATGAAGTGTGTGATAATGACGTGTAAAAATTACCGAAAACATATACAGGATGGGGTAGCGAAAATCCAAAATTCTACGTCCACGCCGTGCTACCTGGGTAACGCTAACAGAATTAGGCTGATGTAGTTGAGAGGGGCAGAGTAAATACTGCTTATACTCAATGATTCTGCACCATGGCGAGTCATTGGCGCCATAAAACCAGTGCAACTCAAGCGTCTGTTCTCCATGTTAGGGGCAGCTTGGAGCGGGTGTCAGTCTTGGATCAAGCGGCTCGCTATATTAATGTGTAGAAAGCGTCTGTTCTCCATGTTAGGGGCGGCTTGCTGCGGGCATCTGTCTTTGATCAAGTGGCTCGCTATACACACGTGTAAAAAGGTTGTTTCTGCCCAGCCAGCACACTTAGTGAAATTTAGGTGAACCTTAGTGTACATGTATTTTTAGTCGAAAATTATAGTTAATATGTTGTAACGTCGCCTGTATTCAACTAAACAACACTAAAACCAATTCATATTCTTTTTCTAGTTCAATAAAAATTTATTTCGATCATTTCAGTTCATTTTCACAATAATAATAATTTTCAAATTTTCAAATAATTAACGGTCAGCTCAATTTCGAATATATATATATAGTAATAAACGAACGCACTCTCATGGCTCAATTTTTTCCATTTTGATTTGCTAAAAAAAAATGATGTGTCAAAGAAGATCACATTTTTAGATTCATTCCATATTTGTTTCTCGAACAAAAATGTTTTGCTAAGTTCGACTTTGTAAGAAACAACAATAAAAATTTTGTGATATAATTAAAAGATATTGAATCCGGGAGTTGTAATTAAAATAAAAATAAATTAAGTTTTTCTTGTAAAATAACTCATTGTTTAAAATAAATATTACAATCAGGTTCACTGAGATAAAAGAACAGAAGTGGGGAATAGTGAAATTGTTTGTCTGGCGGTCCGCCATTAGATCGTTTTACATAAAATTGTGAAGGGTGTGATGATTTATTCTCTTGTGTAAGTGTGAAGCTATCAAGTGAAGTTCACAGAGAATGTGCCTGTAGTGATTAAAACAAATTAAATAAATTGTTATATGCAAGATATATACATGTCAGGAGAAAGAATTTATCTTGTCTAATTATTATGTGCTGTATAAATTTAGCTGTCATATCTGTAACAAATACGCAGTGCAACTATAACGCGTCCCACAGAAATTTTGAGGTGACATACTTCTAACTTTGTTCTTTCTATTTCAAATACAGAGGTTCAACGATGTTCGAGACAGAATGTTTTAGTGGGTTCACAAAAACAGCGCTGTCAGACCTATTTGCATATATATATGAATGAAACCAAAATTACAAGGAATAGCCAAGAGATATAATCATAATTTTACATTACCGTTACCATTTCACCGAAGGACCCATCAACGTCAAGACAACAACTAACCAGGTTCTTTTTGTTATATAATTATTATTATTATTAGAGATGTTAGCTTTGCGATTATTATTATTTTTTAAATGTTAGGGCAAAGTTTTAACTTAGAAGGAGATTCTCAAAATACGTTTTCGGAGGTGGGGACAATTACGTGTCCCGGCATTTTTTTTTTATCATTGATTAATGTATGTTTAATTCTATTTGTGTGTTAGAAAAGTCCAAGCCATAGTGGCAAAACAGAACGTGGCGCCGAAACAGGGATCCTTGAATTGTTAGGGAAAACCGTAATAACGGTTTTAATGTTATTAGTAATATAATTGCCGTAAGATTTTATCTCGGTAAAGTTTTTGACAAAATTGATTTTGTAAGTTTTTAGGATAAACCAGTTGTGGTTTTTTTGGTTTAGTGATTTTGGTAATAGGGTGTTGGCAACCGGTTTGGGCGGTGGTTGTCAATCAGCTTTTTTGTCTATTTGTCAAACCAGTTATTGAATCTTATTTCTTCTTTTTGGATAAAAGAGAATTTTGGTTTTGAGTTTGTTTTTTCGGTATATATATATCAAATATATATATAAAATATATAAATTTGAAATAAACCAGTTTTTGGTTTTTTTAATTATTAAAATTTTTCGGAATTGTTTCAATTTTTTTTCTGGAAATGTATTGTAAGCGACAGCAGGGGCTGGCAGCCTTTAAGGGAAAGGACGTGGTGGCGGTTCGGTCCCTCTTCAACGGGGTCCAAATAATACGGAGGGGAGATAAGAGGAAGGAGGTAGAACGCGTCTACAGATCTGTCCTACAGAGAACGAGACCTGGGGATCGAGGAGAGCCAGATCCACATTCGGAACAGATAGTTGGAGACCTCCTGGAACAGCTGATCCAGGATCTCCCTCTGTCAGAGCCGAATGTGGGCTGGCGTGAAAGGAGGAGGATCTCCAGGAATCGGAAATCGACCCTGAAGAAGAGAGAGAGGAATAGGAAGAAGAAGGAAGAGAGTCGCTTGGTCGTGGAAAAGGAGTCTTCCTCGACCAAGGATACTCAAGCGGTGGAGCTGGTCGAGGAGGTTTCCATCTCACCGACCACGCAACAGGTAGAGGAGTGGATTGGTCCACAGGTGGCTCCTGTCCCTGACTGCAGGATTAGTTAAAGAAACTAATTGTTTTTAATTTGAAAAAAAACCGTTTTGGGGGTAGTAGTTTTTTTAGAGATTGGTTTTTCTACTACCAGGTACATATTTTTTAGTATACATGTACATATTTTTGGTATACATGTACATATTTTTGGTATTCATGTACATATTTTTTGGTATACAGGTACATATTTTTGGTATACATGTACATATTTTTGGTATACATGTACATATTTTTTGGTATACATGTACATATTTTTGGTATACATGTATATATTGTAAATATTTTGTACATTTTTTTTTGTGTGTAAATAGTTTTTGGAATTAATTCGTGTATTAGGGTTTAAATAAAATTCTTTCTTAGCGGTAGGCCTAACAAGCCATCCATGGGGCTTCTCCCTTTAACGATAATGACGTTCCTAGGTCGCCTATGACCACCGGGGTTATGCGATCGAAGAACATTGGTTTCTTCTCTTCATTCGGCGAGGAAGTTCTCAGGGACGAGGAGTGGTGTTGCTGTGTTTGTACTTAGGTGCAAACCAGTAGTACCATTCTTTGCTCAGAGGCTTCTTCGGTGTAATGAAGAGAAGAATCAATTTATACTTTGCTTTCAGGATCAGAGGCTTCACCTCATACAAATTCAAAAACTTTTCCATTTAGCTTTGCAATAGAACAGTTTTTCATAGAGTTTAGGATTTGAAGTCTGGTGCTTGGGAGCGTTCTTCAACTTTTGCATTAGGTCTAGTTGTAATTTATTTTTAGGTAGAACAACCGCAGCTGGGTCAGTAGAAATGGGCCTAGGGCCTAGTCGTGACAGTTGCGATTGTTTTTGTTAGGTTGGGGAGAAACTGTTCTGTAGAATCGGGTCGTTAGGGGCTTTTCTAGTCGGTTCTCACATGCATTGTTGGAGTGGGCTCGCGAACGCGAGAAATCAAATACTGAATGATATGGATATTGTAGCCATACTTACTTTTATATTGTCTCCAGACGAATCTGAACTTGGGAATCTCTTGTCTATATATTAAATAAAAAAATAAAATAAATAAAAACAATAAATTTTTGAGAATAAATAAATAAAAATTTTTATTAAATAAATTAAATTTTAGGAATCAATAATTTTTAAGTAAATACAAATTTTTCTTAATTAAGCAAATACATCAAGATATAACTAAATATTTTTTATTTTTTTTAAAAAAATAAATAAATACTTTGAAGATAAGACGGAACATCCAATAATTAAGCAATTTTCTAAATATTTTTTATTTTTCAATCTTTTTAAAATAAATAAATATTTTCTTTAGGGGTGTTGTCGTCACTAAATAGTTTTAGGTGTATATATAATTCTGAATTTCAGTAGATCTGAAATTGAATAAACAAAATGTATTTTAATTTTATAAATATTTTAGGAATTTCTGTCAAAAGGTGGAAAAAATTGAGTCTTGAGTACAGCGATAATTTTTTTGTTCTGGTATTAAATTTGTTTTTTTTACAAAAATTTTTGTTGTATTTTTTGAATTGGGCTGTTCGTTGTTTTTTTATCCTTTGCATTTTTCATTGTTTTTTTCTATTTCCATCGGACGATAGTTACCGGGCGTACTAACTCCACTTATTATTACGTGTGAATTGGAATTATTATTATTGGTGTTCTTGCGAGTTCATAATTTTACAAATTTTACCATCGAAATGTCAAACCAGATAGACGTTGACCATCCGTTCTATGGTTTGGAACCCACCGAACTACGGGTCGAATGTTTGGTTCGGGGTGTGGACTTTAGGGGGGCAATTGGGCGGAGGAACTGCGAAACCACGCAGATCATGGTGCAGTTCCAATATCAGTGTCTCATGCGAGAGATTTGATAGAGGAATCTCAAATGGTGGTGCAGGCAGCACAACTTGTTTTAGATCAGGTACGGCGACTTCGGCCACCGATTAATCAGACCTTCTTAGATGGTTTGGCGAATCGAGTGTTGCATTACACGGGTAGGATGAATAGGTTGGGTCCTCGCAATGACTTACAAGAAGCCCGCACCTACGCTATCTCACAATTGTCACGCGCTTGGGATATAATAGGATCGTTGTCAACACGTCCAATTATGCAGAATAAACCAGGAGTATCATCTACTCCATCTGCTTCACCTGCTTTTCAACCAGATGAGAGATCCACACCGATCCCAGTACAGCCAATAACGGAAACAATACATAGTCTGAATCGTCCAAACCATCAACAGCAGAGACGATCAGAACATTTACCACCGGCTTATTTTCAGCAATCGGGTTTGAGAGCAGAGGACTTTGCAATACCACAATTGGGTCCATCATTCCAAGCTGAACCCATACACAACAATCCAGCATCAGTACAACCGCAACAATCATTAAATTATCCATCAGTACCACAGGTACAACCACCACCAGTATATCCACAAGCTCCACTTACAGCACCACCACCATACAACCAACCTCCTCAGGTATGGCGTGACGCGGCTCCAGCCTTAGCACCAGTGGAGTACCGAGGGGTTCGTGGGAACAATTTGAGTCGTTATGACTCAAATTGGGTTCCAACCTTCACAGGAGAGTGGAGGCGGCTGCAAGGAGGGACCTTGTGAATTGGGACGACCTTAGGTCTATCGTTCCACGGGTTCTCAAGGGGGCTGCCGACAGATACTATTTGAACTTAACTCATGAATATGAGGTGGTGACCTATCCAGTGCTAAGGGAGGGACTCCTACAAACCTTCGGTACGCTCACTGATGATAAGGCGATCTTGCGAGTTCTTCTGAACCGCAAACAAAAGTCAAAGGAGAGCGTGTACGAGTACCTGGTGGAGATTGGTTCGTTAAACCGTCGCTTAGCACGTCCATTTGCTGATCGTGAAATGCTAGAGATTGCTCGGGAGGGACTGAGTATGGAACTCAAAAATGCTACACTAGCAGCAACAATACATTCAATGGATGAACTTCGAATTTTATGTCAGAAGTTTGAACGTTTGTGGTGGAGTATTTGTTTTATTAGATTTTTTTTTTATTTTTCATTAGAATTATTATATTTTTAATAAGAATTAATTACTTATATAATGATTTAGTGATTTTTTTAGAATGAGAAGTAGTTTCCTTAAATTCAAATTCAATTGTTATAACTTTATTGTTTGATTGAATTAGTTTAATATTTATGTCTTTTGTTTTATTAATTTCTTCTTTAGTTATTTATTATAGAAAAGAATATATAAAAGAAGATATAAATATTAATCGTTTTATTTTATTAGTTTTAATATTTGTTTTATCAATGATATTATTAATTATTAGTCCAAATTTAATTAGAATTTTATTAGGTTGAGATGGATTAGGTTTAGTTTCTTATTGTTTAGTTATTTATTTTCAAAATGTAAAATCTTATAATGCAGGGATATTAACTGCATTATCTAATCGAATTGGAGATGTAGCTTTTTTATTATCTATTGCTTGAATATTAAATTATGGAAGATGAAATTATATTTTTTATTTAGAATTAATAAAAAATAATTTTGAAATAAAAGTTATTGGAAGTTTAATAATTTTAGCTGCTATAACTAAAAGTGCTCAAATTCCCCACACCAGTTCCGACCAGAACATCAAATTTGAGAATTAGCGAGCTACAGCAGATGGATGATTATGAGGTGGATGTTGAACCAGAACGACATGAATATATCGAAGCGGTAGATTCAACACAGAGACAGATATTTCAGCGACCCGGCATAACATCTGATAACAGTCAACCTGGTCCATCAATGTCCAGACAACCAATAGTATGCTTCAGTTGTGGTGTGACTGGTCACCGAGCTCCGGATTGCCCACGGAAAAATCGGATAAAATTATATTGCTGGAAATGTAACAAGCCGGACGTTATTTATGCAAATTGTTCATATTGTCACCCGTCGTTAAACTAGAGAGATGTAGCGACGCAGGACGATCGGCCACCACCAACGAAACCCGAATAAAATCATCAAACACATTTAATTTCCCACCATTACATCGAACGTATTTTAGACGTCTTGAACGTAACATTAGATATTGGAGGATGAGGAAATTATTTCGCAAAGCTTGTGTTTCATCTATCCTTTCAGAAACAAAGGATCCTCGGCCGCGATTAACAATCAGGATTTTGGACAAACATATTTCAGGATTATTGGATAGTGGAGCGTCAATCACTATACTTGGAAGAAATTCCTTGGAATTATTGGAATCATCAGGTACAACCTACCGTAAATACACTTCGTGTATTCGTACGGCGGATGGTACTGCGACTAAAATTTTAGGTTACATTGAAATTCCAATAACTGTGAATGGCTCCACTAAACCAATGCGGTTTCATATAGTCCCTGATTTACGAGAAGAGTTCTACCTGGGCATAGATTTCTGGGAGAAATTTGGTATTGTTCCTTCCTTTGTTAGTGAACTGACTTGCACAGAGCTACAAAATTTAAATACACACAACCTCACCACTGACCAGCAACGAGAACTGGATATGATCAAGGATTCTTTCCCGTCATTTGAAGTGTCTGGGCTCGGAAAGACTTCTTTGGTTGAACATGTCATCGATGTTGGTGATAGTGCACCTGTTAAACAGAGGCATTATCCCACATCGCCGGCTGTTCAACTAAAGGTTTATGCCGAACTCGACCGAATGCTTCAAATGGGCGTGATCAAAGAGTCTAACAGTTCGTGGTGCTCGCCAGTGGTCCTGGTACAAAAAGAATCTGGTAAAAACAGATTATGTATTGATAGCCGTCGTGTCAATTCACTAACGAAAAAGGACGCTTACCCACTTCCCTTGATTGATGGCTTACTAGGTCGTCTAAATAGCACAAAGTACATTTGCAGTATTGATCTCAAAGATGCTTTCTGGCAGATTCCTCTGGCAGAAGCATCTAGAGACAAGACAGCCTTCACAGTGCCTGGTCGTCCATTGTATCAATTCCGTGTTATGCCCTTCGGATTTTGCAATGCTCCCCAGACAATGTGTCGGCCAATGCACAAAGTGATACCACATCAATATCACGAAAATGTCTTTGTTTATTTAGATGATCTATTGGTACTCTCTTCCACGTTCCAGAAACATATGGAATTGCTGTCCAAAGTCTCTTCATTGATTCATTGATAAGAGCGGCTGGGTTAACAATAAATCTCAAGAAAAGTAAATTTGTTCTGAGAGAGGTGAAATACTTGGGATTTTTGGTTGGTGAAGATGGTCTTCGAACAGATCCTGACAAGGTAAGAGCTGTAGCAGAGTACCCAGCTCCATCTATAGTTAAACAAATACGACGTCTTTTAGGAATGGCTGGTTAGTACCAACGTTTCATACCAAATTATGCAAGCGTTGTTTCACCGATTACAGATTTATTAAAGTAGAGTTCGGGAAAATTGAAATGGACATTGGAAGCGCAAGTAGCTTTTGAAAATTTAAAAAGATTGTTGACTACAGCACCGGTATTAATTAACCCTGATATAATAAAGAGTTCTTTATTAGATGCGATGCAAGTCTGACAGGGGTAGGTAGCGTATTATATCAGGTCGACGAGGACGGACAAGAGTGTCCGATAGCCTTCATGTCGAAAAAACTTAACAAAGCTCAGAGAAATTATTCGGTTTCTGAGCTTGAATGTCTTGCGGCAATTCTGAGTGTGAAGAAATTCAGGGGCTATGTTGAGGGTCACCGATTTACAATCGTGACTGATCACTCAAGTCTGAAGTGGCTTATGTCACAGAAAGACTTGAGTGGTCGTCTGGCTAGGTGGAGCCTAAAACTCCAACATATGGATTTTTCCATTGTCCACCAAAAAGGTACCCAAAATATAGTCCCTGATGCTCTATCTCGTCTTTATGACGATGCACACGAGGAATTGACGGAAGCATTAACACATCACATTAACGACATTAAAATCGACAATGAAGGTTATCGGCACACCGAGTATACTGATATGATAACTAAAGTTCAATCATCAC
This sequence comes from Diogma glabrata, assembly GCA_963693315.1. Classification (NCBI taxonomy): domain Eukaryota; kingdom Metazoa; phylum Arthropoda; class Insecta; order Diptera; family Cylindrotomidae; genus Diogma; species Diogma glabrata. The sequence continues at coordinate 127,194,525 of OY856187.1, forward strand.
CAAAGGACTTTCCTTCAGTCAAAGTCGTGGATGATAAGCTATACATACGTATTGAGCCAAGACCTGATGCAATACCTAACGATGTTCCTGTGTGGAAGCTCTGGATACCAAAACCGATGACTTCCAACATGATTCAGAAACATCATGATGATAGTACTGCTGCTCATGGAGGTGTTAAAAAGACATTAGAATTACTTCGACGTCTTTATTATTGGCCGGGCATGGCGTCACAGGTACACAACTATGTTGTGTCCTGCGACACATGTAAACAAACAAAAGCCACGAATCAGATATTGCGTCCTCCGATGCAATATCAATTCGAAACAGCACGTCCATGGCAGAGAGTCTATATAGATTTTTTGGGACCGTACCCTCGTTCTACACTTGGGAATATGGTGTTATTGATAGTTCTAGATCATGCTACGAAGTTTGTACTACTGAAGCCACTTAGAAACGCAACTTCACCGAAGGTGAATGCTTTTCTGAGGAATGAAGTGTTTCTTACATATGGGGTGTGAGTTTCTACACAGTGACAATGGCAAACAGTTCACTAGTAGGAACTTTCAAAGTCTTTTGTCAGATTTCGGCATTAAACACATTAGGACCGGGGTCTATAGTCCTCAAAGCAACGCGTCAGAGTGGGTCAATAGGTCAGTTCTAGCAGCAATTCGAGCGTTCATAAAAGGTCAACATAACAAGTGGGATTCACAAATTGGTGAAATCGCATATGCACTGCGGGCCGCAGTACATTCTGCTACCAAGTACTCACCGTACTATTTACTATTTGGTCAACATTCAATATCGGATGGGAATGCTTACCATTTGTTGAGATCACTACACAAGCTTGGTGAAGATGCCGGTGAGGAAATAGAACGCTCTGATCATTTGACCTTGCTCAGGAACCGGGTTCAGGAAAATTTAAAAGCAGCTTTCAAAAAATCGCAACATCAGTATAATCTGCGATCAAAACTACGGACTTTTCAACCACAACAACGGGTGTTTGTACGGCAACATCATTTGAGTGACGCTACTAAAAGGTTCTCGGCAAAATTAGCTCCAAAGTTCTTACCTGTAATGATTAAAACTAAGATTGGAAATGTACTCTATGAGTGCATAGATATGAGCGGTAAGAGTCTTGGAGTTCATCATGCGAGGGACATCAGGGAATGATGTCCTTTCGTTAGGTAGGGTTGTTCCTCTGGCTCGTTGTCCTCGCTGTGGTTCACACCTCCCGTGTCATACTTACTGGTTGTATCGGGGTGTCCTTAGTGCTGACGTTCGGATGGATGGTCGGTCTCAATACTCAGTGAAGTTCCTAGGGACTTCATGAGTGTTGGAACCGGTCATCGGTCTTGACGCCAGTGACTGTGGGTATCTCGATCCCAGATACAGATTAGTTGTGGAAGTAGTTCGGTGGATTCCGACGTAGAGGGGGTGACGACGTTTTTGTGATTTCAAGGGTAAATATCTTGGTCTTTACCTTGAATTCATGGTGTAACGTCGCCTGTGTTCAACTAAACAACACTAAAACCAATTCATATTCTTTTTCTAGTTCAATAAAAATTTATTTCGATCATTTCAGTTCATTTTCACAATAATAATAATTTTAAAATTTTCAAATAATTAACGGTCAGCTCAATTTCAAATATATATATATATATATAGTAATAAACGAACGCACTCTCATGGCTCAATTTTTTCCATTTTGATTTGCTAAAAAAAAATGATGTGTCAAAGAAGATCACATTTTTAGATTCATTCCATATTTGTTTCTCGAACAAAAATGTTTTGCTAAGTTCGACTTTGTAAGAAACAACAATAAAAATTTTGTGATATAATTAAAAGATATTGAATCCGGGAGTTGTAATTAAAATAAAAATAAATTAAGTTTTTCTTGTAAAATAACTCATTGTTTAAAATAAATATTACAATCAGGTTCACTGAGATGAAAGAACAGAAGTGGGGAATAGTGAAATTGTTTGTCTGGCGGTCCGCCATTAGATCGTTTTACATAAAATTGTGAAGGGTGTGATGATTTATTCTCTTGTGTAAGTGTGAAGCTATCAAGTGAAGTTCACAGAGAATGTGCCTGTAGTGATTAAAACAAATTAAATAAATTGTTATATGCAAGATATATACATGTCAGGAGAAAGAATTTATCTTGTCTAATTATTATGTGCTGTATAAATTTAGCTGTCATATCTGTAACAAATACGCAGTGCAACTATAACGCGTCCCACAGAAATTTTGAGGTGACATACTTCTAACTTTGTTCTTTCTATTTCAAATACAGAGGTTCAACGACGTTCGAGACACCACGATTAATCACAGAATGTTTTAGTGGGTTCACAAAAACAGCGCTGTCAAACCTATTTGCATATATATATGAATGAAACCAAAATTACAAGGAATAGCCAAGAGATATAATCATAATTCTACATTACCGTTACCATTTCACCGAAGGACCCATCAACGTCAAGACAACAACTAACCAGGTTCTTTTTGTTATATAATTATTATTATTATTAGAGATGTTAGCTTTGCGATTATTATTATTTTTTAAATGTTAGGGTAAAGTTTTAACTTAGAAGGAGATTCTCAAAATACGTTTTCGGAGGTGGGGACAATTACGTGTCCCGGCATTTTTTTTTTATCATTGATTAATGTATGTTTAATTCTATTTGTGTGTTAGAAAAGTCCAAGCCATAGTGGCAAAACAATGTTTTTGGTGTAAAAAAATAAGTTAATAGGCAAATTTAACATATTAAGTATACAAATTTAAGTAAAAAAAATCATGTAATACAGATAGTACATGTATTTCATGTATTAAGTGAAAATTTAAGTAACAAAAGTGTATATGATACATGTATTTAACTTATTACCTGTTGTTTAGCTAGCGGTAATTTAGCTGACATTGCAACAGTTATTTCATGAAATAAGTTAAATAGCCTAAAATTAACATAACTACGAAACATTGAAACTTAAAAAAAATTCTCAGACAGTTGTTAAGTTAAATAGGTCGAGTTTTACATGTAATATTGAATTTAATTTGGTTTAGTGAACGAATGTTAACTAAATTTTTGCTGTCTTTTTCATGTAATACATATAATAAGTATATTGTTTATAAGTATCCATAAAGATTTATAGCAAGTCTCGTTTTCCGATGACATTTATTATTAGTGCGCAGTATATTGATCAAATCGCTCGGATACAGTCCTTATGTTGTTGTTGTAGCGACGTGTTTGGTGCTAATCCTCCGGTTCAATGTCCAGGTTCAGGAACTCTGCTACTGCCCTTGAGCGGTACCACAAATCTTCCTTCGTCAAGTTTGTAAAATTTGCAGGACAATTAAATAGGTGGTCTACATCGTGTGGCGGGTCCTCACATGCGGGACACTTGTCAATAATTTCAGGTTCAACTCTGCTCATGTAGTTGTTTAGAATGCGTGACCAACCGGATCTTAGTTGAGCTAGGATGGATCTGGTGCTACGGGGCAGTTGGACCTCTTCGGCAGCTACTTTTGGTGGTTTTCCATTCAAAACACGATTTGAAATATAGTTCTTTATTGTATTTTCAACCGTTTTGGTGTGGAGTGTTTTTAAGCCAGTTCTATATGTACATTCGTCTATGTTACCAGTAATCTGGCTATCTCTGACATCTTGCATAAAGCATCTTGCTGTCTTTCTTATGTCTCTAGGTGGTTCGATCGTAGTTAAGGTGTCATTGCAAGGATGTTGCTCTCTGTGACAGGCCAATAGATATTGTTTGGTTAGCATTTCACTATGTTCACGGACCGGAAATATGTTACTTTCCTCGTGCAAGTGATCTCGGTGAGCCATCAGGTGACATCTGGTTGCGGTTCGCAAGGCAGCATTTTGTGTTGTTTGTAACTTATTCCAGTGAGTGTTGGCAACTTGGGGAGTCCATATGGGTGCAGCATAATTTAAAATTGGTCTTCCTATTGCTTTGTATGTTGTTATGATCGTGTTTTTATCTTTACCCCATGAACTTTCCGCTAGTGCTTTTAATGCGTTATTCCTGTTTTTCAATCTTGAGTTTATTTCTTGTGCATGAGCGTTGAATTTAAGCAGTGGGTCGAATGTTACACCCAACAGTCTAACAAAAAAAATACAGTCTTTATTATATATTTCTCTCACTAACGTTGTTTTAAATAGTAAAAAATACCTCTGAAAAACGGTCGATACCACATAATTGCGGCGGAAGAGAGCGGCCGAATTTGAAGCAAGATTTGATGCATCAAAAGTGTCAACGGATGAAGAAATGGATCGGCCACCGCCACAACGCCTGAATGCCATTTTTGAAAATTATTTGCCAGCAGAAAATGCTATAATCGAAAAAACCATCCCCGTTTGTGTTACTTGTGATGAAAATGTAGAGTGTGACGATGATATGCCAGATTGTACATCCCAAGTTGGTGAAAATGCTGAATTTTTATTATCAGAAGCAGATATTGCTGAGGAATTGATGCGCGAACACCTGGAATATGAGCATAACGCTCAAACTAAAATAGATCTGTTGAACGAACTGAGGCAATGGGCTTTGCAAAACAAGATTTCATTAATAGCGTTGTCACAACCACTGAAATTGTTGAACAAGGCTGGGATTGAAAATCTATCATTGGATGAACAATGAACTGTTGAACCTGATTAACAATAAAGAAGGAAACATAAAATCTAATTTATTTAACCTAATAATTAAAAGACCACCGAACAACATATAATAAATAAATCACCTAAACTATATTTATGACTGAAGGATATTGTTTTATTGTTTTATTAGATTCATTCATTTTGCTTTATATTTTATAATTTTCTGTAGTTAGATTATTAATTTTTAAAAATGGGTTTTTATTAAACCACCGGTATCTAATGGAAATATGGAATGTATCTTACTTTAAAATTTATCTTTCAAAATGCGTATATAGTAAAAAATAATAAAACTCAGTAAACAAGAATAAGGTTAAGAATAAGGCTTTTTCATTCATGTTTTAAAAAATTTTGTTTCTTATAATATTATTTTTAAGCTTTTTTATGGTAGAATGACAGCCCGATAATAAAGTAAGGTTAAAGAAAAATGGATGGTTCAATTACATGTAATTCTCATGAAAAAAACATGTAATAACTACAATATCTGACTTTGGTACAGTAAAATTACATATATTTTGCACTTGCTTAGTTTTGTATTCAGCTGTTACATGAAATATACATGAATTTACTCTGCCAAAGTCAGATATTGTAGCTATTAAATGTATTCTAGATAAGAATTATATGATCAATTTTCCACTTAATAGCTAGATAATTTACATGTATTAAATAAAATACGTGAAAAAATTTAGGATAAATTGAAGTTATTTCATGAAACACCTGACAAAATTTAACTTAAATAACAGGTAAATAATTTTATGGCTAGGAATTATGGATACGATATTATCTATCTCCCAAACTAATGCATTTAAGGACAAAATAGGTTTTTATGACAATTTCTAAACCGACTTCAAATAAACATTTTTATACATACTTTGGAGCGTCTTTTTGAATGGATTTAAATGTTCATGTGTAAAGAAAGGTTCGATCTTTTTTATACATAAAAAAGAAACAGGAAAAAATAATGAGAACACCCCTTAAAAATACAGTTAAATATTTATTTTTTTATAAACTGAATACTTTAATTTTCAATTTTCTTTTCGGTATTCGATAAAAAACATTAATTATTGAAAATATAATAATAGTTTATAGTATACTATCATGAGGGCATTTCGGAGCATGCATTTTGTGGTTTGCATGTGTAACAAACAAGTTAAATTTAACTAATAATTAGCTAAAATATAACATAATATTTGCACTTATTTAACTAAAAATTTGGTTAAATTATAGTTAAACTTAATCACATATTAGCCAGCATCTTACATAAAAATTACATGAAAATTTAACAAATATTTTTATGGAAAAAGTACGACATTTAGGTTAAATTTAACCTTTTATTATACATAAATTTAGGTTAAATGAGAATGCTCACTAAAGTTTTGTACAGATAATATCAACCTATATCTAAGCTAAAATCCACCTATTGTGTTACCTGGGTGGTGACCTTAAGATGCAGAACGAACCCATTCCCGAAAATTTGGGTTGGACAAAGGGCTAACACCCCATTTCCGTAAAAAAATTATTGTCATGAATTCTGTACAGGCCTCGGAATATCTCGGATTCATTATTGGAACGACGTCGGAAACTGTACCCGGAGTATGATTTAAAAATGGGAACCTGGAACGTGCTAAGCCTTAGAAGACCAGGAGATCTTCTAAAACTCACACAACAAGTCGAGAGCTACACACTGGAAATAGTGGCATTACAAGAACTAAGATGGCCAGGTAGTGGAATCCATGAAACAGCGAAAGGATGCACTCTTTATTATTGCGGTTATCAAAACGGAGAAGAATTTGGAGTTGGCTTTCTTATACACCGTCGCGTGAATCAGCATGTTATCAACTTCTACCCAATTAATATGCGGTTATACACTGAGAATCCGCACGCAAAAATTCAATGTAACGATCGTCAATGTTCATGCACCTACTGAAGATAAAGCAGATGATATTAAAGACCTGTTCTTCCTAGAACTCGAAGAAGTCATCAATAACATCCCGCGGCATGATATAAAAAACGTGGTAGGTGACTTTAATGCTCAAATTGATAGGATTGCAGAACTTAAAACACATATCGGCCCTAACAGCTTGCATCATACTAACAACAATAATGATTTTCGCGCAGCCGAGCTGGCTATGATGTATGATCTAGTAATTTCCAGCACTTTCTTCCCTCACAAGAGAGTTCACAAAGCAACGTGGAAATCAAATGACGGAAGAACGGAAAATCAAATCGATCACGTCATGATCTCTAAGAGACACTCTACAAGTATAACTGACGTTCGATCATACAGAGGTGCTGATATGGACACCGATCATATGCTTGTCATCTTTAAGTACAAGTGCAAATTATCATCTACATTTAATAGGCAAGCAAAAAAGACCGTGCACTGGAATGTCGAAGCATTTAAACATCCGGAAACGCTGAATAGATATCAGGAAATAATAACACAAAACATAGAAGAGCATGACATCTCTTCTGAGATGCCATTTAACATACAAGAAGAATGGTAAACGCTTCAATCAACCATTATAGCCGCAGCACAAACTACAATCGGAAAACGATCACCAAAATCACACAACGAATGGTTTGACGACGAATGCCGCCAATCCGTTTAAAATAAACAAAACCTGCGAGAAAAATGCTTAACAAGGAACACCCAAAGCTCCCAAGCTGATTATCTATGCGCCAGAAAAGCCCCAGCAAAACTTCTACGTAAAAAGAAACGCGAACACATGAAGAGCTGCATCGAAAACATCGACCAACATGCGGCTAACGGAAATTCAAAAGAGTGCTTTGCCAATGCACGGAATCTGACAAAAGATTTCCACCCAAGATCTACAGCTATCAAAAATGAAAATAATGGACTTACAACAAGCGAACGTGATGTGATGGCAGTGTGGCGATCCCACTTTCAAGACCCACTGAATAGCTATTTGATTAATCGCTCCATCAACCGAGGAGATTTTTGTCCCTTACCCAGCAATAGAAGAAGTGGAAGCTGCCGTTAAAAAACTGAAAAATGGCAAATCACCAGGTTTCGATGGAATTCCCGCAGAACTTTTGAAAAATGGAGGAGCAGCACTGGTCTCACGTATATTCGGTCTGATTCTTGCAATCTGGGACCAAGAAAAACTACCTGCTGAATGGAAAACAGCTCTCATTGTTCCGCTACATAAGAAAGGTGACCGTCTAAAGTGTGTGAATTATCGTGGCATCGCACTGTTGAACACTGCATATACAATACTAGCTAATGTCGTACTTGCTCGACTCATCTCGTTCGCCGAATCTATCATCGGTGACTATCAGTGTGGTTTTCGTCCCAACCGGTAAACCACAGATCAATGTTTTACCTATCATCCTTAGATGCTAGAAAAATGTTGGGAGTACAACATCAGCATTCACCAGCTCTACGTAGATTTCAAGCAAGCATATGATAGTATCATCCGCGAAAACCTTTGGTCCGCACTCATATGCCTTGGCATACCAGAAAAACTTGTTTCTCTGTGCAAACTCACAACATCGGGATCAAATTATAGAATAGTAATCGAAGGGTCAGTTTCTGATCCTTTCGATATAACATCAGGTTTTCGACAAGGTGATACACTTGCGCCGGTACTATTTAATTTGGCGCTGGAGTACGCGATAAGAAATAACCGAATTGAGACACAAAACTGCATATATAACAAATCTAGTCAAGTTCTTGGCTACGCAGATGATATTGTGCTTCTCGGACGTAGAACAAGCGATATTAAGGATAGTCTCTCTCAGCTTGAAAGAAATGCTAAACGACTTGGATTATGCATCAACACCAGCAAAACTAAAGTGTTAACAACATCTAAGAACATACCTCCCGGAAATCTGGATACTGGCGACTATGAAGTAGAAAGCGTGGAAATCTTCAAATACCTCGGGTCTGTAATAACATCGTCAAATGACATGCAGTCATATATCAAAGCCCGTGTCTCTGCCGCATACAGAGTTTTCTACGCATACTCAAAACTTCTGCGATCAAAACATCTTTCGCGGTCGTGTAAACTAACACTTTACAAAGCATTAATCTGACCTGTGCTTACATTTGGAAGTGAAAGCTGGACACTGACTTCCTCTGATTGTAGAATTTTATCAACTTTCGAGAGGAAGGTCATACGAACAATTTATGGTCCATGCAAAGTTGCTGAAAATCAGTATAGAATC
>OY856187.1:127203582-127238100 GCA_963693315.1 Diogma glabrata
GTTTTTATAACAATACGTTAAAAAATCCTTAACCAAATCTTTAATAGCATTTTCGATTGAGAACCAGTTCATAACAAGATTTCTTTTTTCAATACAAAAAAATTATTTCCCCTCCAAATCATGTTCGATTGAAGCAAAATAAAAAAACTAGTTCTGAACTGGTTGTGCATTTTTTCCCCTTTTGAAGAACTAGTTTTATTTTCAGTTATTTTTGAGTTTTACTCATACTATGACAAAAAGTACACACAACAAACGTTAAATCAAAACGTTATCATTATAACGCAGCATCATATAAATAATTTAATTTTATTTTTAGTTATTTAACATATATATTATGAAATTAGTTTTTTTTACAAAATGCATTGTTTTTTTATTGCTTTTCAAACATTCCAAAATAAAAGAATTAATAAAATAACTAATTCAATTTACTCATACAATAACACTGAATGTTTGCATGTTCGATTGGAAATAAGAACTCGTTAAGAACTAGTTATCAACAAGTTCTTCAATCGAAAACGACATAAGATAGAATGAAATGAACTTTACGTTAAGTTTACGTTACCGACTATAAGGCGCGCTATACACTTGAGCTAAACTATGCGAACACGTTTTTAAAAAAATAATGTTTTTCTCCGATAGACAGCAAATATAAATTTTGCAGACTTATTTCAGTCAGCAAAGTGGCACTTTTCCTGCCTAGGCAGCAAAGCAAGTACTTTGCTGCCTAGGCAGCAAAATAATTAGACTTCATAGAAATAAACAGATATTGCGATTAAAAAAAAAATTTTTTTAATCGATTTTTTTTTTCATTTTTAAAATTTTGCTTTATTTTTAAAGTAATAATTATTAAATTACATATCATTGTAATTAATCGGAGAAAAAATTATATGTTCAACTCGGCAGCAAGGTAGATTGACTGCCTTGGCTGAATTCCTAGCCTCGCTCGCTCGGCTATGAACTATCAGCCGCGGCAGTCAATCTACTACTTTGCTGCCTAGTTAAACAAATAACTATTTAACGCGAATAATATTTTTTAAACAAAATGAAATGAATGTAATGTTTCCTTTTTTTTCTTTTTTGTTTCCGCAATGTTTTTTTGTATAATTACGTTGTATAGGGCGATTTTTCTGTTCTGGTGTTTACCGCAATGGCGCTGCAAAAGGGGGATAAGAGAAAAAATTCAAAAACTTTTATATGGGATTTCATACAAAACACAACTTGAATAATTTTAAAAGTTATCTATGAAATTTCTCATTTTACCACAATCGAACAATTTTAATTTGCTTATGGAGTATTATTGACTATATTTTAAGCGTAATATATAAAATATTATTCTTAAGTCACTCAAAAAAGAAACATAAAAATTGCCAAAATTTCCCATACAAAGTTGTATGAAAAATTTAACCTATTTTCGTATTTGTTTTACAGACAGAAGAAAAGAAAATATTTTATATATTATGCTTAATATATTGTCAATAATACTTCATAAACAAATTTAAATTATTTAATTGTAGTAAAATGAGAAATTTCATAGATAACTTTTAAAATTATTCAAATTGTGTTTTGTATGGAATTCCATATAAAATTTTTGTGATTTTTTCTCTTATCCCCTTTTTGCAGCGCCATTGCGGTAAACACCGGAACAGAAAAATCGCCCTATACAAAAAACATATTCGTTTAGCTCATAGTTTAGCTCAAGTGTATATATAGCACGCCTAAATGCTCTAGTGCATTTTCATACATTTGTACTTTATGTTAAGTTAACGTTAAGTTAAAGCATTGATTAAGTATATTAAGATAATATTACTAAAGTTTTCGCCGCTATGATCGAGCTATGGCTCTGCTAGTCAACTAGAATAGAGACAACATAACACTTGCGATTGAAAGAGTGGTTTTTCTTTTCTGACAACAAGAAATTATAAAAGTTTAATTTTTGTTGCTTTTTTCTGTATAAAAATGGCATTAGTGTTAGTTTTTTATTACCTTTTCTCTTTTCTTTTAAAACTCTTTCATATTCAAAAACAAAATCCTTTTTTATTTTTGCTTAAATAAATAAATCACATTTCTTTACATCGAGTTCATTGACATACATTTTTTGATTCATAATATTTTAGAAAAAATAAGCGATTTACCGATTGTAAACTAAAATTTTGTATTTGCTGAAAACTATTTCAAATATTTTTTAATTCAAGAGCTTTAGTATATATGCTGGGCAGTTTTTACAAAATTTTAAGAATGAATTTTTTTATATTATGAACTAGTAATATTATATGTATATCTTGCTCTAATGATCTCTTAAATTCATAAAATCCAAAGCAATAACTGTGTTTTAGAAACTAAGTTGTCTGCGTGGAATTTATTTTATTAATTGCTAAATTCGTCAATACGGTCATGAGGAAAGCCTGATCAGTCGCTAAATCCGTAATGGTTCCACTAGGCCTAGGCTAGCTCGAAAAAATATGACCATTTATTATAAAAGCATATTTTTTTCAAGTTGACCCAGAAAAACAGCATCATTGGATTCAGCGTATTCGAATTAGCTTTTACCATCAGGTCCTGACACTAATAGAGTAAAATAGTAACTGATTTGAGCAAAATGATAATTTCTTAAATATACTATATATTAGATTTATTAATAAATTTATATAGGGAATACTATTGATTGACGTTTTCTTAATTTTTATTAACATCAATTAATTTTATATGGGTGTTTTCATTAAATAAATGGTGTTTTGTTCGGTTGCGTCGCAACAACACAATATATTTCAAGGTCCAGGTCTAAATAACAACATGTTGTTTAAAGTATGAGTGTAGGTGAACTCTAGTAGTTTCCCGAACTTGACAGCAATAATTTATACAGATACAAAAGTAGGACTTGCATTAGTAATGAAAAGCTTTGTATTTGTTAAGTAGGGAAATTATTTTTGCATCAATTTGAATCATTTCAGGTCTCCTATATAGATCTCTGTTTACCCTTTATAATCGATCTACTGTAAATCATTTCAAATAGTAAGGTCAATAAAATGATGCGATGAATTATATTTAACAACGATGATATGTTTGCTACAAAAATGTATGAAAAGATGTATTTTCCCTATCAAGTTGTTTATTATTTTTAAGTTTATACAAATTTGGGTCAAATTTCTCTTACAAATAAACATTGTTCGTCGTCTGACTTTTCGCTGTTCATTTGTATTAAGAAAATTCCATGAGATGATCTTCAAAATCCTAAAAACCAATCAAAAGTGTACACATGTGGAGATCGGTGTTTGTTTATCTGTAAATATTTGCTAATTTTTTATCTGGATGGTGTGACCACTCCAGCCTACGTATTCCAGTCCCTGCGATTGATTTACGAGCAAACTTGAGATATAACTTACAAATGGTAATTTTGAAGAATGGATAACTAAAAATAAAAACTATCACATAAAAATATGACATAGGCCAATATTTGATGATTAAAAACATAAGAGGAAAGAAAATTTGTTTAAAAAATTTGCAGCAATAAAACTTAAATTGGATTGTAAATAATCTGGCTAAAACAATGCTATTAAATCGCATGATGTACTTGCTTCCTGACTGGATCCTTGATGTAATTTCTTCCTTACTGATTAGATCCCACATATAGAGTTAGATGGATACTCATTTCATCGCTCAAACAGTAGTGTGGCATCAACAAGATGCTCCTTGACTAGGATTGAGAGTAGTACCATTGACCTAATAGATCATCCGCCAGCATAGCTCAAGACTTATCAGACCTAGTCTAGTGATATGTAATATCTCACATTAAATTGTATTTAAATAGCAAGAAGTACACAGAGTTGTCACACAAATAGATCCCTGTTTTAGTTTTTTTAACAAACCAACAAAATCGTTATATGAATGAATATGCCGGCCAATATTTAATTTTAGTTTTTTGGTTTTTACACACTTTTTCATTTCTTATTATTCTCTTATCATCATGAAATATTCGCATTTGTCATATATCATTAATCATTATACATATATGTATTAGGATCCGTTGGTTATCTGTTTTTCAAAAACAATATTTTGAATCCATCAAGTACTTAGATCGCATGATATTATGGGACCTAGGCCTTAAAAGGTATTGATACTGATAAAGTATTATTGACTATATATTAAGAGAAATATATAAAATATTATTTTCAAGTCTCTCAAAAAAGAAACATAAAAATTGCCAAAATGTCCCATACAAAGTTGTATGACAAATTTGACCCATTTTCGTATTTGTTTTACGGACAGAAAAAATAAAATATTTTACATATTATGCTTAACATATAGTCAATAATAGTTCATAAACAAATTTAAATTATTTCATTGTAGTAAAATGAGAAGTTTCATAGATAATTTTTAAAATTATTCAAGTTGTGTTTTGTATGAAATCCCATATAAAATTTTTTGAATTTATTCTCTTATCCCCTTTTTGCAGCGCCATTGCGGTAAACACCGGAACAGAAAAATCGCCCTACAGAGTTATTTTTTTGTTCCGGTGTTGGCCGCAATGGCGCTGCAAAAAGGGGATAAGAGAAATAATCACAAAAATTTTATATGGAATTCCATACAAAACACAATTTGAATAATTTAAAAGTTTTCTATGAAATTTCTCATTTTACTACAATTAAATATTTTAAATTTGTTTATGAAGTATTATTGACAATATATTAAGCATAATATATAAAATATTTTCTTTTCTTCTGTCCGTAAAACAAATACGAAAATAGTTTAAATTTTTCATACAACTTTGTATGGGAAATTTAGGCAATTTTTATGTTTCTTTTTTGAGCGACTTAAGAATGATGTTTTATATATTACAATTAAAATATAGTCAATAATACTCCATAAGCAAATTAAAATTGTTCAATTGTGGCAAAATGAGAAATTTCATAAATAATTTTTGAAATTATTCAAGTTGTGTTTTGTATGAAATCCCATATAAAAGTTTTTGAATGTTTTCTCTTATCCCCTTTTTGCAGCGCCATTGCGGTAAACACCGGAACAGAAAAATCGCCCTATAGGGCGATTTTTCTGTTCCTGTGTTTACCGCAATGGCGCTGCAAAAAGGGGATAAGAGAAAAAATCACAAAAATTTTATATGGAATTCCATACAAAACACAATTTGAATAATCTTAAAAGTTATCTATGAAATTTCTTATTTTACTACAATTAAATAACTTAAATTTGTTTATGAACTATTATTGACTATATATTAAGCTTAATATATAAAATATTTTCTTTTCTTCTGTCCGTAAAACAAATACGAAAATAGGTTAAATTTTTCATACAACTTTGTATGGGAAATTTTGGCAATTTTTATGTTTCTTTTTTGAGCGACTTAAGAATAATATTTTATATATTACGCTTAAAATATAGTCAATAATACTCCATAAGCAAATTAAAATTGTTCAATTGTGGTAAAATGAGAAATTTCATAGATAATTTTTAAAATTATTCAAGTTGTGTTTTGTATGAAATCCCATATAAAAGTTTTTGAATTTATTCTTTTATCCCCCTTTTGCAGCGCCATTGCGGTAAACACCGGAACAGAAAAATCGCCCTATAGTTTCTGTAGTGGAGACAACCTTTAAAAAACCGAATACAAAACGGGTGCTTCAAAAACTGAGCACAAAGTTGAGCCAGATGTTTTGACAGATGATTTTCGTCATAGTCATCTTTTAAAACAAAACAGTGTGGAAATGGAGTTTTTTTGCTGCAAATATATAATTTATAATATAAATTAAACAAATAATCAGTCATAGTAAACAATTATTAAGTTAAATTTTATCACGGTCACAGAGCTTGAAACTATTCACAAAAATGGTATAATTTATTATTTTTCAAAACAATTTTTTTTATTTTTTTGAATTTATTTTCATGAAGACTACTAATTCATCCAAAAAGGAAACAAAATTGGATGATTCTGTTGATGAACCAACTGTGGAAGAATTAAAAGAACAAGGAAATCAATGTGTACGAAATGAACATTTCGCTGAAGCTATTTTACATTATTCTCATGCAATTAAGATGAATCAAAATGATCCAATTTTATATAGTAATAGATCGTTAGCATTCCTTAAATTAAAACAATTATATTATGCAAATGAAGATGCCGAAAAAGCTATACAATTGAAACCTGATTGGGCGAAAGTAGGATTAAAATATATATTTTTACAATTCATACAACTTTAAAGGTTTCATGTTCTAGAAAAAATAAAATTACTAATTTTTTGTCTTTAATTTAAGGGATATTTCCGAAAAGCTGAGGTAAATGTTGCTGCTGGACAGTATGATATTGCTTTGCTAGCGTATGGACGGGCATATAAATTACAACCCAATGATGCCAATATATTGAATGCGGTTCAGCGAGCAGCTTCGTTAAGTAAAAGGGAAACAGAATGCAAGTAGATATTTGTATTTTTTGTTTATTTTGTTTTTTTTTTTAGATATAACCAGTTGTATGATGGGTTTCGAAAATCTAATTTCTTTTATATAAAACAAATAATGTAAACCCAAAGTGCAATCTCTTTATTCTCCTTCGCACTTTTTTAACAAGTTCATTTCGTTATCCGGGGGAAGTGCAGTTAGTGGGGTTAACTCTAAAAACGCTAAGTTATACCCTTTCTGTTATTAAAAATGAAATTAATTTTTAATCCAAATTGCAGCTAAATAAAAAACTCATTTTCATATTTAAAAAAAACTTCCGTTTGAAAGTCCAAAGTATTACAATCTAAAGAAAATGTTGTTGTTGCAACGACTGGTGCGGTGCTACTCTTCCGGTTCCATGTCTAGATATAGGAACTCTACTATTGCCCTTGAGCGGTACCACAAATCTTCCTTCGTCAGGTTGGTTGGTTTTTCTGGACAATTGAATAGGTGGTCTGAATCATGTGGCGTGCCTTCACATACAGGACACTTGTCAACAGTTTTCTGGTCGATTTTATTAATATAGTTATTTAAATTGCGTGACCAGCCGGGTCTTGCGCTAGAATGGATCTGATGCTGTGCGTTAGCTTGACCTCTTCCGCAGCGACCTGTGGTGGCATGCTATTGAGCGCTCGATTTGGGACGTAGCTCCTTATTGTGTCTTGTTCTTGTTGTTGTAGCGACGAGTTGTGGTGCTATTTTCCGGCTCCAAGTCCAGATTCAGGTACTCTGCTACTGCCCTTGGGCGGTACCACAGATCTTCCTTCGTCAGGTTAGTTGGTTTCTCTGGACAATTGAAAAGGTGGTTAGCATTTTATGGCGTGCCTTCACATATGGGACACTTGTCAACAATTTCCTGGCCAATTCTACTCATGTAGTTATTTAAGATGTGTGACCAACCGGATCTTAACTGCGCTAGGATGTTTCTGGTGCTGCGTGGCAGTTTTGCCTCTTCAGCAGCGATTTGTGGTGGTTTGCTATTAAGAACTCGATTCGTGGCGTAGTTCTTTATTGTGTCTTTAACGGCTTCGGTATGTAAATTTTTCAACCCCCTTTCACACGTAGGCTCGTCGATGTTATCTATGTCTTGATTGTTTTTAACATCTTGTAGGAAGCATTTTGCAGTCCTTCTCATGTCTCTAGGTGGTGTTGTCATGGATAAGGTGCCATTGCAGGAATGCTGCCCTCTATAACAGGACCAAAGATATTGTTTGGTAAGCATTTTGTTGTGTTCACGGATCGGCAATATGTTACATTCCTCGTGTAGGTGATCTCGGTGGGCCATCAAGTGACATCCAGTTGCTGTACGCAAAGCTGCGTTCTGTGTTATATGTAACTTATTCCAGTGGGTGTCAGCGACATGGAGTGTCCAGTCCATATGGGAGCAGCGCAATTTATGAAAGGCCGTTATTATTGTGTTTTTATCCTTACCCCACCAACTACCCGCTAGAGCTTTCTGTGCGTTATTCCTGTTTTTAAGTTTTGTATTTACTTGTTAAGCATGAGCGTTGAATTTAAGTAGTGGATCGAATGCTACCCCCAGCAGTTTTGGATTTTTTACAGTAGGAATTAGTATGTTGTCAAAGCAGATATTGAGTATATTTACCTCCTTCGTCTATGTGGTGAAAAGTGTGGAAGTGGACTTTTCAGTGGACAGTTTCAAATTTTTGGTTTTAAACCATTCATTCAAGATGTTGAGGTAGGTGTTTAGGACATTGGTGAGTTGTTCCAGGTTGTTTCCTGTTGCAAGCACCGTGCAGTCGTCTGCATATGACGTGACAGTTATTCCTTCCGGTGGTGCCGGTAAACTACTTAAGTAGAGGTTGAATAATGAAGACGAGAGAACTTCATTAGAAGTTCTCTTCAGAAGGAGTTCTCTCGCCTTATTGTGTCCAACAACTTTGGTGTGAACTATTTTTAAGCCGTTTTATACGTAAGCTCGTCAATATTACCGGTGACTTGGTTGTTTCTGACATCATCTAAGAAGCACTTCGCTGTCCTTATGTCTAGGTGGTGTAGTCGTGGATAAGGTGTCATTGCAGGGATGTGGCTCTTTGTGACAGGCCCATAGATATTGTTTGGTAAGCATTTCATTATGTTGACGACCGGCAATATGTTACATTCCTCGTGCAAATGATTTCGATGAGCTATCAAACGACATCCGGTAGCTGTTCGCAAGGATGCGTTTTGTGTTTTTTGTAACTTATCCCAGTGAGTGTCAGCGACTTGGGGTGTCCATATGGGTGAACCAGACATAAGGCGTACTGCGAAGTGCTTCTTACAAAGTGTTAAAAACAATGAAGTCATCGGTAACATCGACGAGCCTACGTATAAGACGGGCTTAAAAAACACCACAGTTATTGAAGACACAACAAAGAACTACGCCACGAATCGAGTTCTTAATAGCAAACCACCACAAATCGCTGCAGAAGAGGTCAAACTACCATGCGGCATCAGAACCATCCTAGGGCAGTTAAGATCCGGTCGTCACGCATCTTAAATAACTACATAAGTAGAATTGACAAGGAAATTGTTGACAAGTGTCCCACAAGCACCTCCTCAAACATGACAATAGTGTTCCTTCCATACATGTGCAAATAAATGACATATCAACAGAATTTGTTCGGGGCGGAGCTAAAAACGTCTGAAGAATGCTATTTTTTGCACTGCAGATTTAGCAAGACTGAACACATGTTTCATGTTATTTTCGATAAAATGGGAATCGATCATGGGAAAGAGGATCGAGTAAAATTGGTCTGGTCTAATTTAACTGCGTGAAAGAAATTAAGATCGCCAGATGGATGTTCGACAAATTATTTTGCTTTCTTTTGAATAAACGTGCTATTCTCCAAATCTTTTTTGTATTTACTGAATTTTTTTACTTTTTTAAGGCACAAAGGGCTGCTGGTGTATTATTTCTATCATACTCACACTCATTTATTTCTATTTGTAGAAAGGCTCTTTATGTCTGATATGACTCCGATGTTGTTCATTCTAAATTTGAATAATAATGATGGTATTAACTCAATAAGATTGGGGCCTGTATGAAGGCAGTTATTTAAAGATGGGCATATATTAACCCTATATGAAGCATCAAAAACGGGACGTATCTTTTTAGTTTCACTATCCAATTTTACGGCTGAGGTAATAAATGACATTGACTAACTTCATCTTCAACTCCAACTTTTTCTATTACGTCCTCGGATAACCATTCGTTGAAAACTTGCTCATATTTTTCATATATGTCTTGATAAATTATCTTTTTAGCTGTATTTTTTAACCTTTTTCAGCAATAAAACGGTTGCTAGGTAACTCATGCTGAGTTACCTAGACATAGACGTAAGCTTAGAAGCTTTAGCCCTGTCAATTTCCGACTTTTCGTTTGAGATAATCTGGTTAGATATTTTGTTGGCCTTTAGAAATTGGGATCGATTAGCAGGAGTTTTGTTATGAATCCATATATTAAATGATTTACGTTTGTTTCTAAGTGCCGCTTTGGCAGCTTTTAAATACAAGTATTTTTGTTTGGGTTTTACTATGGAAAAAGGGAAGAATTTATTGATAGCAAATTCGATAGTTTCTGTAAAGTTTTGAGCAGAAACATTTACATTGTCAGTGTAAAAACAATGATGGTCGAAAGGGAAACCATGGGAAAAATTTTGAAGACCACTCTTACCCACTTTTGAGTAGTGAAATATTTTACGGGGTTGGAAGCTGTAGTTTTAAGTAAATCAGTTTTGATAACTGATGAAATTAAATAATGATCAGAATTTCCAATACTACCTTTCGTAACATCAACACTCGTAATATCTGGCATTGTGCTAAGATAGAGATCTAAAAGAAAGCTATTATCACCGCCATTACGGGGAGTGAAAGTTGCGCTTTTAAGTTTTAACAATTTGGGATAGGCCCTGAGACGCGGCAAAAATTTCTGCCAGTTTTCCACTATTGTCAACATCGTCGGTCGATTTGGAGAATTCCAACCATGATTTGTTGTGGACGTTAAAGTCACCGGTAACGATAACCTCACAATTAGGGGACTTTGCTCTAATCTCGTCCACAATGTTTGACAGTAAATTAAAAAAGTTTGGGTTACGTTTGTTGGTACCGGTGTAAAGCTTTTGTAAAAAAAGTAATTTCTGGAAGACAAATCTTTAAAACCATTGTATTGAAGCCATCACCGTGTAGCTCAAAATTTGGGAAGCGTGTATACGCAACACTCTCATGAATGAATGCGCATACGCCTTGATGGAGTTTGAAAGCTGATTCAAGCCTACATTTGGAATTCAGTGATTCTATAGAGAGGAAATTTTCAGAAACTTGTGTTTCTGTAAGGAATAGAATATTCGGTTTGTCGTGCTCAAGATGATGTTGCATGTGGTCATGGTTAGCGTTCAATCCGCAGATGTTTTGAACATGTATTTTAAAATTTGGCTTTGATTCATATATGTGTTGTCGCTGCAAATACCGTGGATATGCCGCTTTATGCGCGGGTGGATTGCGCGTATTTGCTTTACCACTTGCAGACTTTTTATAGTCTTTTTATAGTTTTTTTCATGCAGGACTTTTTACAGTCGTAATTCATATTACATCTTACGTTCTTGTTGGAATGTGCCTTATCCAGAGTAACATAATGTGATCTTAAAGAAGTAAACTATGTAATTGTGATGTTCCGTTGAAGATGATGGTAAGTGCAGATTGTTGTAACTGATGTGCATTTATAACATTAACATATTTCAGGTTTTTTTTTTATATAATTTGTACTCAATCAAGTGGAAAACGAACAAATTTTGCAACCGGTTTCTTTAATATAGTTTTATTCGATTTGATGATTGTAACCACACGCACTAAACCGTCTTGACCTGGATGTGTGTCGGTAATTTTGGCCATTTAGTCGGAGGTGTATTTTCGTCTTTCATTAAGACAATTTCTCCAATTTTTAGATTGTCTTTTACACTTTTCCACTTATAACGTTGTTGAAATGTGTGTAAATACTGTAAATACTCCTTGGACCAACATTTCCAAAAACCTTGTACTCTTTTTTGCATATTTTTCCATCTTGACAATCGATTAGTCGATATATCTGCAACTTCTGGTTCAGGTATGGTTAGGGGATGTTAGCGAATGTCCTATTAAGAAACGTGCTGGAGTTAACGCTTCAATGGCATCTGTATCATCGGATGGTTTAGCGCACAGTGATCTTGAGTTTAAAATGCCCTCAATTTGACATAATAGTGTAGTGGCTTCTTCAAATGATAAGTTTTGATTTCCAATAACACGCTTCAAATGAAATTTGGTTGTTGTCAAAACTGCTTCAAAGATGTCACCAAAATGAGAACCAGCTGGAGGGTTAAATTTAAAGTTAATGGAATTCTGCAATGAAAAATCAGATATTAATGAATTGTCAAATTGTTGTTTGAATTTTTTCTTTAGTTGTTTTAAGTCTTTGTTCCCTCGAACAAAATTTGTAACGTCACAATATATTGTTGAAAGTTTTCCTATTCTGGATACGAAACGTTTCAAGGCTGCTACAAAACAAGTAGCGGTCATATCGGACACAATCTCTACATTCCCTACAACATCGTCGCACTGTTGCTGACCTCGTTGTTTTTTACAAATATCGTCATCAGCAGTGCTCAGATGAAATCAGCGGCATCATGCCTCAAACTTATTCTTACCCCCGTTCCACTCGGCAATCGGCTGCCGCAACCGGTGAAACGGAAAAGATCCCGCGCTGTCATACTGGCAGATCGCAGAGAGACTTCTTTGTCCGAACTGTGTACAAATGGAATAGTTTGCCGGAACACTTAGTCTCAGGTGGCTTCAACCCGCAGATGTTTAAAAAAAGCGTTAATCTACACCTTAAAATGCCAGTTGCTGTGGGACCCAGGTCTAGACCTAGGTCTTAAAAGGTATTTATGTGTTGTTGTGACACATATTCTAAACCCTATTACACAACACATTTTATTTAAAAAAAAAAAAAAAAAATCTACATGAACTGCTTTTACTGCCAAACAAACGAATATATAAGTGTATCCTTTTGCTACTGGTGAGTTTCGACGACTGTTTAATTTAAACACTAATAGGACCAGCATAATCCGTACCTACATTGACAAATACGTTTTTTTTTTTTTTTTATTCAATGTTATGCATGTTTAGTGTTAACCAATATAGATCAACGTCTCTGAATATCCGAGGATACCATGCTAACTAGGGAACTAGGGTTCGAAAGTATTATTCAATTTTCTTTCAGGAATTTATTAACGTTGATCTTAAAGTTTTGAGGATTAAAATTATCAGGAAAGACCCACGCCGGTAAGGCATTCCAGAGATGAGAAACTCTGTTAAAAAAATCGCGTTGAAGAGCGACATTTCTACACCTTGTCACTTGAACCGTAAAAGGATGGGCTGCTATTGATGCTCTGGTGAAACGCGCGAAGTTTGCTGGCTCAGGCAAAATCGATTTGATCTCCGTAGACGCCCGTTCGTCCATAATATACTTGTAAAATACCGTCAAATCAGCGACGTCTCTTCTATGTTGCAAGAAATCAAGCTCGTTAGTAAGAGTCGAGTTGCCGATCAATTTAACAGCTCTCCGTTGTATAGAATCAAGACATTTTAAGCTACTTATGTAGGCTCCACCCCATATGTGAGAGCAATACTCCATGCAGGGACGAATAAATGATTTATATATTAAAAGAAGCTGCTCGTTATTAAAAACCTTACGACAACGACCCAAGAATCCTAATTTTTGAACAGCGTTCTTAGCTAGGTTAAAAATATGAGAATTCCATTTCATATTATTTTCAATCTCAACTCCTAGAAGTTTAATGGATTCTTTCTCTTGAAGATCATTTGAATCAAACTTTAATAAAAACGGATTAGGTGTTGATAACCTAGAAAAATGACAAACTTGAGTTTTACTTGTGTTGAATTCAACACTGTTAGCAACTCCCCAATCTAAGATGGTTTTTAAATCAATATTTAATGACTCTATCAAGTTTGATCTAGCGACATTAAGATTTGATGGTGCATACAAATTTGGCATTTCATGTGACGCATGAAGTGTGCTATCATCAGCAAAACTATGGATGGGATTAACTGTTGCATCTAGCAAGTCATTAATATAGAGAAGAAAAAGAGTAGGTGATAAAGCGGAACCTTGAGGAACACCAGCATTAGTTGAAAAGATATTCGATGAAACACCATCAACATTGACCCGAAATTTGCGCTCGGAAATAAAGCTTTGTAACCAAGAAATAAGTTGTTCATCTAAGCCGTAGCATCTCAATTTGCAAATAAGATTATTGTGCCATACTTTATCAAATGCTTTGGTAATATCAAGAGCAACACCAAAAGTCTCACCATGGTTTTCAAGCGACTTGTTCCAGATATGCGTGACATAAGAAAGTAAATCTCCCGTCGCTCTTCCTTTACGGAATCCGTATTGTCTTTCTTTAAGTAATTTTGATGACTAAGAAGCTCACAATATTAAAATTAACATATTTCTCAAATACTTTAGAAACAACCGACAAAATTGATCTAGGTCTATAGTTTCTTGGATCCGTTTTAGCACCTTTCTTTGGAACTGGTTGTACACTAGCCATTTTCCATATATCAGGAAAAATTCCTTTCTTATATGATAAATAGAAAATTTTAGTTAGGATTGGTGCTAACTCCTTAGCAAAAGTTTTAAGGATAATTGGAGGAATACTATCAGGTCCAGATGCCTTATTAGTATTGATTTGTAAGAGCATTTACCGAATGACATTTTTACGAAAAATTATCCGCCCTATTTTGCTAGAAATTCTAGGAATTGGTCTAGGTAGGAAATTGGGTTCTACTAATGTAGAATTTAACGAGAAACAGTTACCCAATAAATTAGCTTTTTCTTTAGGGTCAATAACAGGCATATCGTTATCAACAAGAGGGGGTATAGAAGACTTACAAAAATTTCCTTGAACAGCCTTGACGGCTTTATAAAAATTTCGTGAACCAGTAGGGTGCTCAGCAAATTTATTAGCTTTTTTCCTAATAAATAGATGTTTCTCTGCATCTATTAATTTTCTACATAAATTTCTTTCTATTCGGTATAATCTGAGGTTTTCATCAGATTTGTTTTGAATAAACTTTTGAAAAGCCTTTTTTTTAATTTTAATTGCTTTTTTACATTTACTTGAAAACCATCGATCAACCTTCGGAACAATCAAACTATTTGGAATAAACCTGCGCATACCCATGTGTATTATTTCTGAAAAATTGGAAGCAACGATGTTTGGATCTTGGCTGAAAAGACAGTTGCGTTTCCAGGGAAACCATTTAAAAAAATCTCTAAGTCCCTGCCAATTTGCAGCTTTATAATCCCAAACAAGACGAGGATTAGCTTTAAACTGTTTAGGTACTTGTATATTTAAATGTGTGGAGATCAAATTATGATCTGATCCACCCAAAGGCTCTGATACTTTAAATTGAACCAACGAAGGTTCATTTATCAAAAACAAATCGAGCAAGTTACCACTTTGGCCAGGAATATCAGGAACCCTGGTAGGCTGATCTATTATCTGAGTGAAATTATGATAAAGAGCAAAAAGTTCAGCTTCTTTACCTAATTCATCAGTTTAAGAGCTGTGTGTAAGCCATTCTTTATTATGAACATTGAAATCCCCAAGAATTATAATTTTAGCGTTAGGATATATAGTCAACCTATCTATCTTTTCAGATAGGTCATGAAATAAATTTATGTTCTCCGGTGAGTTGGGCGAACGATACAATCCAAAGACAAACAGAGTTTGATTAGAGCAGGTAGTCTTAAGAGAAACCATATTGTCAAATTTTGAATTTAATTCAAAATTATTTATTCTCACATATGGTACAGAATTTCTAATAAACGCACAAACACCATGCTTAAAGTAGAATGAAGATTCAAGGTCATAGTTAGGACAAACATATTTAGTTTTGTCCAACGATACAGCTCTCGCGCTGATAA
Organism: Diogma glabrata; assembly: GCA_963693315.1. Taxonomy (NCBI): domain Eukaryota; kingdom Metazoa; phylum Arthropoda; class Insecta; order Diptera; family Cylindrotomidae; genus Diogma; species Diogma glabrata. The sequence goes on from OY856187.1 coordinate 127,219,010, forward strand.
TCGTTTCCGTTAAAAAAAGAATATCAGGCTTAAGATTCTCAAGATAAAGGTGCACCGCATTAAGATTGACGTTCAATCCTCTTATATTAGCAAAACTGATAGATAATTTCGCCATTTAAAATTACAATTAAATCTAAAAATAAATCTGAAAAACAATCCTCAAAAAAAAAAAAAAAAATTCCAACAAACAACCAAATAAAAGATCAAAGTTTATATCTGAATTGACAACTTTAACAGCTGGACAACTTGATACTAAGTCTAAGTTTAACTGTCAAAATCGTCAATCCAAACAAAGATTGACGATTTTGACAGTTAAACTTAGACTTAGTATCAAGTTGTCCAGCTGTTAAAGTTGTCAATTCAGATATCAACTTTGATCTTGTTATTTGGTTGTTTGTTGGAATTTTTTTTTTTTTTTGAGGATTGTTTTTCAGATTTATTTTTAGATAAAAATGACCAGTAGCAACTCTTGGAGTAGGTAAATTTCCCATTAATTGTTTCGATGTTTCAGCTCTTATCCTAGCACAGGCGACGGATTTATTTATAATTGATTTTATTTCGGTCGTTGCATTAATAATCCAATATCGTTGTCTCAATGTGGCGTACAACGATTTTAAACCTACATGTAATAGCTTCAAATGAGTTTCTCTAATTAGCGTGGACGCAAAGTGACTTCGCTTTGGCAGAATGAAAATTATTTATTTTAATATTAATTTACAACTTTAAAAACAATGTTTAATATTCGGATGTTTGAACTCTAATAATAATAATTTTTAGAAAATTAAATATCAACAATTAAAATAAAACATGTTTTGCATATACAACATGTAAATGCAATAAAACATGTTTTGTATACACCGAGGCCCATGTTTGGAAAATTAATTATTTTTCGGCGTTCAACACTCAATAAAAACTTGAAGCCAGAAATTCGGAATTATATAAAACAAAACATTAAAATTAAATTACAGGTTACTATACTGAATTTTTAACAGCTACCATTAATTTTCCTTCGTCAGATTGGATGAGTTTAGCAGGACAATTTAATGAGTGGTCTACATTGTGCGGCGTGTCCTCACATGCGGGACACTTGTCATCAGTTTCGGGATCGGGATCAGTTGTCATCAGTTTCGGGATATAGTTGTTTAGGATCCCAATGCGAATTTTTTTTTTCATATAAACTTGAAAAATAATTTTTTTGTAGTATTTAATGGGACCGGCCAATAACACTATATAAGACAGATGAATTTATGTCAGAAACTGATAGAAAAAAATCTATTTAGAAGAAAAAAAACTTTCAAATTTGGTGTGCACCTGTTTAGGTATGGTTTACTTTCTATAAAGTCATTAAGACTGTGAGTAGCCAGTTTTGTCAGACTTTTTAAAATTTGTACACTCTTACAAACAGATTGTTTGTTCAAACTTAAACTCAAAGTTTCGTTTTATGTTTCATATTACATTAAATAAAGATACGTTGTCGCCTGCGTTGGGCTTTCTTTCTTGGTAATCCAAAAAAAGTAGTTGAGGACTCTAGTGAAATGGTATGTTTGGCTGTTCGGAAACGTTAATTAATAATTTATGTATTATAATTAATACTAAACATGCCTAACTTTGAACAATCAAAACAACAAATGGTATCATTGACTAACGATTTTGGCCCGGTTGTACTAAAATATATTTGGGTTTAATTTTTGGTTTTACACGTTTATTGTTCTGAAGCCCTATCTATTAAGAAACCGTTTGCATTTTTTGCGTTTGTGCGGCTGTAACCGACTCTACTGTTCCAAATATGAAATACTACTATCGCATTTCCCATTACCTTCAAGTAAATTTTTTGGTGAAAATTTTCACATCTCAAACTACATTTTGAAATATTTATAACGGCGATTGTGTTTCTCTTGGTTATTTAATATATTTAATTTTAAACATTGAATTTTTGTTTGTGGTCGGGCCACGACATAAATATTTTACAAATTTATGAGATTTCTGCTTTCAATGTAGTTTTAAGAAATTTTTATTAATAATTAAATTTATAAAAACATTTATAATATACTAATATGTTTAAATCAATTATTTTAAATTTAGATATATATGAGAAAAAGTTTTATTTAAGAAGATTGATCAATCGTATTTGTCAAATTTAATTTCGTAAACTCCGCTTTCGCATTTTATAATATGGCGCATTGTTTGCATTTTTGCGATAATAAGGCTTCATTATACCAAAGTGCGATATTGATGAATATTGAACAGTAGAGGTGGTCTGGACCAGCGTGTGTACCTAGTCCACATATTTTATAAAGCAAAAATACCGGACTAAGCTACTCCGGTATCTAAAAACGTCTCGATGGCACAGTGTAGTAAAGTTGTATTTTCTATTCTGAGAACCCATCGTCTTAAAAATGCCACAAATCTCATAAAAAGATAGCGGTATTCGTTTTGGTACTTTGAGTCGTTTGTAATTTCATTTCTAATTCACTTTTTTCAATCTTTCTTCCGTTTATGTTACTTTTCCTAAATTGACGCACGGGTGACGTTGGCGACTCTATGTTGTTGACATTTTTCCTATGCAAATATGCTTCCTATCTCGGTCACTTACCACATAATGCATATGCATTGATTGTTATTGGTTCTCTTATTTGTGTGACTCAGAAGCAAAAGTTATTTCGAACAGACTGTGATAAAATAATTTAGTGTATTACTGTTTGCTTTCGCTCGTCTATAAATACTTTTAAAATAGACTCTTAAATTTACTGAACGAACTCCGTTGGCTGAGTTTCAGCAATGTACCAAAAATCTAATCATATTCTTGATTTATATTCTACTGGTTTGGAACAACCTATCTTTGGTCGTCAAAGGGCAAAACGAGCTTTGAAAATAAAAACTACGCATTACAAAGTCAATTGATTGTTTCCCAACCAAAGACCACATAGACGTAATTTCAATTTGTATGAACAGCAAACACGAATATGAAAAAATTCGTTTGTTGGGATTATTTTACAAGGGATTGATTACAACTCACTCGTCTAGAAAACTCGACCTCAATATATACAAAAAATAATTCACTTAATGTTAATAAAGTCCTAAATTCGTAAAGATGATTTGTTGCAAGTTTCAGACACTGCATCTGTTTCCATCCTGGCTATTTTGGAGTCTGTTCAAAAATGGGGTAAACGATTTTTTTTAAAAATCAAATGTGTTGTGTAGTAGGAATTGCAATATAAATCACAACAACGAATAAAAACCTCTTAAGCTGCCACAACAATATGCGTTCTAAGGTGTTGATGGACGCAAAATTTATGTTTTGTTTTTTTATATTTTTTTAAAGAACAGATAACTAAACAATAAACCCTCATACCACAAAATACGACATAAACCAATATTTCATGATAGAATGGAGGAAATGAAAGTGATAAAGGCAAATTTTTTAAAATTGGGTTGCCAATAAGCCTAGGGTTAGTAACATATTCCTCGATCAGTTAACGTACGGCATCCCTCAAGGATTAAAACCCCTATATAGAGTTGACTACACATTTTTTCGAGCAAGCAATAGCGTCCCATCATCAAGAAATATTCCAACTAAGATTGTGAGAGCTATCGTTGACTGAATAGAGTTCATCGCTAGCACCTGATCCTTTGGGGGTGCTGGGGGTCCTTTGGCTATTGAAAACTCATTACAAAGTCTATGATATCTTACGTTAACTCATGTGTCAATAGCAAGGACCGAAGTACACAGGGTTGCATACCCGTAGAATTGTGGGTGATCGAAATTTAACATCAAATCTTGATTCCCTACAACATTCGCGTATTGTTGCTGATCTCGTTGTTTTTCATAGATATCGTTACCAAAAGTGATGAAATGGGATACATCGTTTCTGATTATATTCGTTTCTCCGTTTCACTCGTCGGTCGGTTAATGCAAGCAAGCCAAACTGTCGAGGTCCCATACTGTTATAGTGACACAATACCGAGGAACTTCTTTGCCAAAACTGCGTCAATAAATGGAATGATTTGTCGGCATCAAAAGTGGCCTATATAGATAATTTCTTATGTGTTTTGAGGGTGATGGTGTGTGCACAAAATCTTTGCATTGGTGGTGGTTCTTATGATAGCCAAGCAACTATTAACCAGATAACAGATAATTGTGGGATTTTAATTTTTGTTTGCAAAATGTACATGCAACACGCAGTGCAGTTTTTCATTGTGTGTCTTCTTTTTCAACCTCATTTGTGGTGACACACCCACATGAGTACTGCAAAATTTAAAATGGATCAATTAATCGGTTTATAAATTGTGGTGATGGCCTGTTTATCCTTACCCTATCTAGTGCTTGCAATGGATTTTAGCACATTGTTGCGACGCTCAGATCGATTTTGCGTGGCTGGAGAACGTAATTGTTAACGTTACTAACATATTGTCGAAGACCACACCCAGTATTTTGATTGTTCGACTATATCAATATAGTGTCTCATATATTAGACGATTCCATGTCGTGAAGATGGTTGCAGTAGATTTTACAGTGGCCAGTTCTAGATCTCTTTGGGTGAGTATGTTGTTGAACGATCTTCTAAGGTACTTATTGCGTTATCTTTCGATATTAGAAGTTATTGTTAAATTCAACATATCTTTGGTGACCTTGAATATGGTTCGCGGGTCATCTTTCAATCGTTTATGGAAGTATTGAGTTAAGTCGTTTACTGCAGCAGACTTTATCCAAAGCTTGTAAAATAGGTACGATTCTCTATATGTTTGACATAGATTCTGTATTATGTTTGTAATAGTGTTTAGACTTCCTACCTAAAGCTATGTTGATGAGTCACTGGTATTACATGTTTTTGCGTGTGGAATACTTAACTTACTTATCGCGTATGTGCTCGTTGCCCAGTTTCTTAATTTACGTGACCAACTAGATCTTAGTTGCGCTAGGATGGATTTAGTGCTGTGAGGTACTTGGATCACTTTGACAGCGACTTGTGGTTTCTTTTTATTAAGAACTCGATTTGGGGCGTATCTCCTTATTACGTCTTCAAAAGCTTTGGTATGGAATGTTTTAAAGCCAGTTCTATATGTAAATTGTTTGGTTTGCATTTCATTATGTTTACGGACCGGCAATACGTTCCTCGTGGATGTGATCTAGGTGGGCTATCAAATGACATCTGGTTGCTTTTCGCAAGGCTGCGTATTTGGTTGTTTGTAACTTATTCCAGTGAGTGTTTGTAACTTGGGTTGTCCATATGGGGGCAGCATAATTTATAATGGGTCTTCTTACTGTTTTATAAGTTGTAATTATTGTATTTTTATCTTTGCTCCAAGAAATACCCGCTAGTACTTTCAGTGCATTATTCCTGTTTTTCAATCTAGTTCTAGTTCAATCACTTGTTGTGCATGAGTATTGAATTTAAGCAGTAGGTCGAATGTTACCCGCAAAAGTCTCAGTTTTTTTACTACCGGAATCATAGTCAATGCACATGTTTAGTGGCACAATGCACACTTTTCACCACAAGGACGAACGAGGTAAATACAACCTTCGTCCAAGGAGGTAAATACAACCTTCGTCCATGTGGTGAAAAGTGTAGAAGTAAACTTATCAGTGGAAAAATTCAATTTATTTGTTTTGAACCAATTATTCAAAATGTTAAGGTATGTAAATAGGATATTGGTTAGTTGTTCCAGGTTGTTTCCTGTTGCAAGCACCGTGCAGCCGTCTGCATATGACGTTATGATTATTCCTTCTGGTGGGGCAGATGAGCTGCTTAGGTAGAGATTGAATAATGAAGGTCAGGAACTCCAGCTTGTGGAACTCCTTTTGTGTTAGTATTCTCATCTTGGATTTGCATTTACGAAACTCAACGTATGTTTGCCGACCTCTAAGATAGTAGCGCTTTATTAAACTTGGGAGATTAGTCTTTAAGATATCAGCCAGTAGTGCAGCGTGCGACAGTGTGTCGAATGCGTTTGATAGGTCGATTGCAACTATGATGATTGTTTTAGCACAACGTCATTTTTGGTTCAGACTATCACTGATCTGGTTTTGTATTCTGTGAAGAGCGGTGGTTGTACTATGTGGTGTTGGCCATGTTGGTCAGTTGGTGTGACGCCAAGTTGCAAGATCTAGTCAGCTGAGGGAGCAGAAGTGCTTCAATCGGTATTGCGACCGATGATAGGATGGATATCGGTCTTTAAGATTCTCTCTTTTCTTCAGGTTACGCAGGTTTTAAAATGGGACTGACTCTGGCTGTTTTCCAGATATTTGGTATAACTGGTAAGAATTTAGAGATGTATTGAGCGTTGTTGGGGGGTAGTTCAATCCGTTGGGTTCAAGGTGTTTGAGAATGATGAATGAGATGCCGTCGTTCTTAATGGCTTCATTTTCCTTATTAGATTCTCAACTACTTTGCAAAATATGATATATTTTGGGTTATCAGTATTAAGTTTGCATAGATGTCTTAAGACTGATCTGGTTTCTTTCTAATGTTAACGTTCCTTGTCTGTAAACTGTATATTAAATTTTTTTGCGCATTTCATGTGGTTTTAGGTTATCGATGGAGATTATGCAATACTTTTACTTGTGCCAAGGCTTGATTTACTCACTAATTCTCTCCATTTATTTCGTTTATGTTACGTTTACCAGCTTGTTAATTCGCTTATTCAGGTCCGACAATCTGGAATCAGATAGATCTGCTTGGTGGATGTCATCTTTTTGTGTGGCAAGTGCACACGCTTCCTGTTGATAGTTTGGTTTGGCATGCTGGCATGGAAGATATCTGGAGAAGAGTACAAGTAATTTGTTACCCTTGTTGGTTGTGGTTCGTGCAGAACTCTAAAATTGGCGCCGTCAATTTGATCAGCAAAGTTTTCGCCTCGTGAATTAGCGTTCACGTGTGAGTGCCACGTAATTAAGTTGTAAAATTGGAAGCGGATCTGGATCTAGTTCTGATTGTGGTGTGCTAGAGTCAAATGCGTTGTTTTTGGTTATTGTTCTATTGGTTAAGAGCGCATCAATCCGCCGTTATATAGCTTGTATCTCATCGTTTATTTTCTAGTCTAGTGACACCATTTATTGCAACCATTGTAGCTCACAGACTCAGAGGTTTTTCTGATTATGCGTTTGTACCCTATTGTGCGTGGTTCTGGATAAATTTCTTTACGGTCCGAAAGTCGCACTTTTTTGACAATAACTCAAAAACTGTGCATCGCAAAATTTTAAAAAAAATTGATTTGTTTTCTAAATTAGGTGCTCTTTCAAATGACACCCCACTTGACCAAATTTTAAATAGTATTTTTACCCCTTCTCATTTCCACTTCCTTAACTAATAAAATTATGAGTATATGACACTTTTATATATGTATTTTTTTATTAAAAACTTACTAATTATCCTGTCATTCCAAATACAAATGAAAATTTTCGTTTAGTTAGATTCGCAGCTAATCAAGGCAGAAAACACGAAAAAAACGCCACTATTCAAAATTATACAAAAAATGGTGAGGTGTAAAATTCCAAAATAAACTTTTAAGGAATACTTAAATGAAGCCCTTTCATATGATACCCTATAAAATTGAATCTATAAAAAAATGTATTTTCTCAAAGGTCTCACATCGTACCCCTGTAAACACAACGAAAACCACTTTAGTTTTATTTGTATTTGTCATTTCATGTGGACAGATTAGTTTTATACGCACCTCAAATTTCAAGTTCATAGCATTTATAGTTTACTCTCACTAATAGTGTTCCGTATAAAAAACGGAACCTAAGAACCGCTTGAACGGAACGATATAGATGGTTGACGATCGTTGGGCGAATGGTTTCAGATAATTTTAGTACCGAAAAGGCAATATCCTATCAACATCCATTCTTGCTAGCTTAATTTGACAAAAAAGCCCTTACAACGCTCTTTTGTGAACAAAATAAGAGGTTGTCTAAATAAATATTGTGAATTGAAGTCACTCGGGACTAGTGATTCGGGCAAAGCATTTCATTTGTATGATGTACGTACAAAGAAGTCCCTTTGCATTTTGTCACAATGAGAGTGAGTGTTCTCGACCATTTGGTCTTTTGCACGAACCGATTGCAGGGAATCAAGATTTGATGTTAAATTTCGATCAACCACTTGGTATAGTACATTTTTGAACAAAGTGCAAAGGGTGGAAACAGATGCCAAATTGAATAAATTTTTGTCACACTAATTTGCGATTTTCTAGTCCTGAAACGATGAATCCCTAAAATTGTATTTCAGAATATGTAGTTCTGTATTTTCAATCAACTGTACCGCCTTTCTCTGCGCATTTGCTAGATAATTATTGACTGAGTGTTTAAATTTTATCCAAAAATTCTATCCTTAAATCATGCCTTCTCTCTCATTGGTTGCGGTAACATCATTCAGAACTAATTATAAAATCGATTGCAATTACTTTGAACTAATTTAATTGCCTGAAACAAATTACGAAGTTTGACATCAAAACTTGATTCCCAACAATATTGTCGCACTGTTGCTGGACCTGTTGTTTTTTAAAAGTATCTTTATCAACATAGTTCTTTCCATACTAGTTTTGAATCTTAAACGTTTTGCCCAAAATATATTATAATTACTTCCGTAAAATCGTAAATTTATTTTTATTTTAGATGATAAAAAAATTCCATTCCTAGGCGCTGGAATTGGCATGATTTTAGCTATTATACTTGTGATTGCAGACTATTTAAATTCAGAAAAGCCAGTTGTGGTGAGTTTATATATAAGATTAAAAACTAAAAAAACAACCTAATCGTTTTATATCGATTCTAGCGTCCATATATGATGTTGTTACAAGTAGTAATTCTATCCATGATTGGATTGGGTATTGCAAAACTATACCGCTATTATGTTCGCTTACAACAAAAAGGATTGCTTGAACCTCCAGTTGATCTATTAGAAGGTTGCTCTATGACGAAAACTATTAATACGTTAATTATAAACTACCGTTCCCTTCTGTTTTTAGGTTTCAAAAAGGTCGAAGAAACTAACGAAGAAGATGAATCCGAGTTAATCTCAAATAGAACGAGATACTCAAAAGCACAAGCTCGTCAACGATTTAAAAAAGGAAAGACATCATAACATTACCATTTTTTCTATTTAAATGTTTTTATATTAATTATTGACAATCTGCTATAGCCAAAAAAAAAAAAATAAAAAACAATATGTTTAAATGGAAAATCAAAAAATTAAACAAATAAAAATGATATACTTATTTAATAAGATAGATAGTCATCTAAATTCCAAATATGTGTGTTGTTTTAAAACCTTTACTTGCAAAAGTGCCAAAAGCTACATTTCTACTAGTATTCTAGAGTATCTATTCAACCATAACTTCAAAAATTATTAACCAGCCTAAAATCACAAAATTTTTAATCAATAACGTTAAAATTTTCGAAATAACATCAGTTCGAAACTCGAATATATACCTGAAACATCAACAAGTAGTGATAACATGTTGCGTTGTTATAATTAAAACAATTGTGTATTAATCTGTCTCCATTTTAATTTAATTTATTATCAATACTTAATTGTCAGGAAATTACGCACCTATGTAAATTTTATTTAGTTGTTTTTACATTAATTAATTACAAATAAAATTATATCAAAACAAAAGAAATGCTCAAATGCGTTCATTAAACACAAATCGGTCGAAAATTCGAAATTGATTTTTTAATCTAAATTCGTAAAATACGAAGATTTACGATGAATTTAGTCTAGCGACGGACTCCGTCGCGGCCATACGTCGCTTAAATTTAGTGTAATTATTTTTTAAGTCTAATTTTAATACAAAAAAAACTATTAAAAAAAGTTGAAATTCGCGATATAGAGAACACAAAAATTTTCATTAAACCTTTTTTTATATTTTATTTGTTTAAAATTAATTATTATACATATAGATAGATCTAAACTGAATTTTTCTAAATTAAAATTTATTAAACATATATATATTTCCAGTGGTAATTATAAATGAAGAAAAAATATCAAATTATAAAAATTTGAAGTGTGAATAAATACATAACATATTGTAATACTGCAATTTTATTTCAAAAGGAAAAATTTTTTAAAAGTGAATTAGTGTTTTTTTTTAAATTTAATTATATTTTTTTTTTATTATATATAGAAGGATAAATTATAAAGAAAATAATATTTTTTTTTACGTGGCAAATAATAAATTATTAAAAGAAAAAAAATAAACGATTTAGTTTTCAAGATGGCGGGGCTCTGTACTGGTATTTCATACGGATTGTCCCAGAGCAATTTAAATAATAACAAAGAATTAATTTTTGTTAAATTAACGGATTCAGCTTATCGTGCAATTGAGGAATATCAAAAACATAAGGTAAGTTTAGATTAATTTATATAAATAAAATTAAATGAAATTAAAATAAAAAAGTGACAGGCTAAACTAAAATTTTGTCGGCCATTTTTAAAAAAAAAAACTATCTATGTATGTACCTATATGTAAAAAAAATTTCTATTTTTTCAATGTGAAATACTCATACATGGTAATATTTTTTATGTAAATTTATATAAAAAGAATGCAAGATTTTTGATACAGTGGTATTTGTTTGACATTTTTGTCAGCAATTTCGCCATTTTAATGGTTATTAATTTAAAAGGAATTTTTTTGAATAAAATTCAAGCTAAGATTTTTTCTCATTTATCTTTTATCGATCATTCATTTAAATATCATTATTCTATTTGAATGATATAAAATCAAAAATTAATTGTGTATGTAATATATTGTGAGAAAGTTAACGGTGCCAAAAATTTAGGCCACGAACTGTTGATCCTCTCCTCTCTAAAAGTTTTATTCAAATTTGAATGTTTCGTTTTAATTTCAATTTTTCGGGAAGGTTAATCACTATCATTGCGTCACATTACGAAGACAAAAGTAAAAAGGTCGTCGCGACGTTTTTTTCTTAAATCAACACGAAATATTGTATAGAATATGTAATGAATATTTTGTGGTATTTGGTACTCTAGTTGAATACCAAAATACATAGAAAATTTACTCCCTTTCTCTTATTTAACCAATAGTTGCTTAAAAGTTAAAATTATTTACAGAAAAAGTCAAAATCTTGATTAAATGAATAAATTTAAAAGTTAAAAATTTTATAGAAACTGCAAAATGGTTGCAGTTAGTCGCAATTATTGATTTGTTTATCAATAGAAAAAAAAATTGGAATATATACGATTATGTTCAATATAACTATTATATAAATTTGTATTCAGAATTTTTCTATGTAATCTACCTAAAATCGAAAAAAATCAGAAATAATTTAATAAAAATCCGATTGTTTCTATCAATTTTGTGCAATACGGTGAAATAGTTAGTTCGTAATATTGACACATTTCGTTTAAATGAAATTATTTTTTTTCTAGTTCTTTTCTTTTGATTTAAAAAGACGCCAGTCAAAGAAACGTCATTGAAATTATCTATATATGTTTATTAGCATATGTTTACGTATAGAAAATAGGCTGTGGTTAAATTAAATGTAAGACTCTGCAGATTTTTAAAACAAGAAATTATTCATTTGACGATTTTAATTGTTGATTGAAGGACCTGTAATAGTTAACATAAAAACTAGAAAAACTTTTAAAAAAAGTTTTTGTTGTTTTTATGTGCAGTCTTGCGTATTCCACACAACTGTTAGAGACACTATGCTTTTCACATACATACATACATTTTTACATACAAAGCAAAAATATAAAGTTTGACATGCCCAAAAACCAAATAAATATGTAAAAATAAAAAAAAAAAAAAAAAAAATATAAAGTGCCATATCATGTGGATAGTAACGTCAATCTTTTATTCTAATCAACAGTGTTGGTTTTTTTTACAAAATATGTATTTACGGAACTCTTTGTGACATGCTTACAGATTACATTGTCTTTTTGACTCATCCCTTAAAGTGCGACATTTTGTCTTAATTTATCCCTACCATGGAATGGAACAGGTATGTGAGAGTAATAGAGATGGATAGAATGGCAAATTAGTGTCGCACATTTCGCTATCCCAATGTCGATTGCCTATCCTTGTCACATATTTAAAAATATATAATTGTTGCAATTTGTGCGGATTTTGATCAAAATATGAACAGATTTTTTGAAAATCATCATTAAAATAATACAAACTAGGAAGGCCCGGCGTGCTTCGCTACGCTTATAAATAAAGTTTTTGCGTAGACATTTTGTTGACGTAGAAGCAATGATTTCAAAAAGTGGTAATGAGAAATGCTACCATATAATTTTTAATTTTTCTTTTTAAATATATGAATGAAAAATAATCAGAACTCTAGCTGATCAGTTCGGATATATGAAAAATTAGCGATCAAATAAGTTTTCAAGTAAGCTTCGCTAATTTTTCATATATCCGAACTGATCAGCTAGAGTTCTGATTATTTTTCATTCATATATTTAAAAAGAAAAATTAAAAATTATATGGTAGCATTTCTCATTACCACTTTTTGAAATCATTGCTTCTACGTCAACAAAATGTCTACGCAAAAACTTTATTTATAAGCGTAGCGAAGCACGCCGGGCCTTCCTAGTTAATTTTAAAGCATGAATAGAACACATTGAAATTTCATCTATAATAATGATTGATGCATTATTAATATATGTGCCATGTACACTGTTTGGAGTTATATTTGGCATTGAATTCTCTAATAATGGAATTGGTAATTTGAAAACATTATGCAAAGTTCGCCCCCCAATCAAAAGAGTTGCTGCAATACCACTGAAGGCAGTTACAATACACGAAAGATTTAGTGAATTAAATTTATGAATGATTGCCGTTTGAACAAAAGTTTTGCCACAACCTGCATGAGCTGTCAAGAAAAAAAGCTAAAGCATTCGGAGGAACATTCAAACCACAGATAAATGCAAATAATTGACGAAACTGTTTTGGTGATTGAATTTCTGAAGCTTCAAGTAAACATTCACGCTATTCATTATCATTTGTTGCAATACCTCGAGCTTCACATGCTGCAACAAAAGTAGGGTAGGGTACACCTTCATACATACGTAGATCAAAAAAAGATTTTGGACCACGAACATGCAACAGAAGTAAACGCATATGAAACAATTCTATATCTTTTGGAGTAACCATATATAATCGAGCAACAACTTTATCAGCCCCACGTTGTCTTCTTTTCCACGATTGACTTTGGTTATACCAAACATAATTAATTCTGTATACAAAAACTCATTAGCTAAATTATCAATGGAATTCAAATGGAAAAATGCTAACAATTTTGTTCTTGATACATTTGCGACTGTGCCAGCCACATTACCATTCCTGATATAAACATTTTGTCTATTAGGCAAATGACAATCAAGTCGAATAATTGTATGAGATTGAAAATGCATTGGAAATTCAAATATGCGCCAAGCAGCTTCAGTCGAACCAACATACCGTCCATTCAAAAAATCTTGAATTTCATTTCCCACAATCGCATCATCATTATTCACTGCATTCTCTCCATTCACTCTCAATTCAACATTGGCAGAATCATACTCTTTATATACATACTTGTAAACATATTTCACACTTTTAACAGTCGTACATATTTCCACGTTAATATGACAATTGAATTTTGCAAGAAGATAAATATTATACGGAACAACATATCTATTATCAAGAGATGCACCACGTACATCAACACTCATACCATTATCACGTCGACGGTACAAAGGATAACCATTCACATATTCTTTAATATTTTCAGAAAAAGGTTTTGGAAAATTATTACTACATTTACCACTCTCATACAAACAGAATTGGGATTTAGAGCACCACATGGTTCATGCATCATATGACGTTTCACATATTCATGTAATTTAGGAAAAAGAATGGGATCAGGGATTTCAGTACATACAAATTTATTAATCATTTCATTTCCATCAATTCTATCTTCATCTGACAAATTTAACAAAATTCATCATTTTTAAAAATAGCAACCACATGACACATCAGCAGTAACATTCTCATGTCTTTCACAAAATTCATGCATTGATTTAAAAGAACGAACAAAAGGATTCACACGATCTAACTCAAAACCTATCTTACGCATAAGAAAAAATTCGAAATGAAATTTAAAACATAGAAAAACAATATGTACGTTTATTCACATTCAAAGAAATAAATATACTAACAGCTGAGAAAAAATTAAATATAAAAAAGAATAACAAAATAAAGTTTTAAGTTTCGTTTTTGTTGTTCGTTGTTCGATAGCAAATATATTTTTATATGTATGTAAACTTATAATGCATATGTATAGAAAAAGTTTTCCGTATATAATAACTTTTTTATTTATGATCCGATTTGTTTGAATCCGGATCCCAATATAGGTTACACTAATATCAGTTAGCTGTGAAAATTTGAATTGAATCCATCTGCGAATAAAAAAGCCTTATGCTCCACAAAGTTTTAATCTAGCGTATTAATATATAAAGAAGATTTTATAAATTAGTCATGGTTTTAATGTTATGTTCCGTAAAGTAAAACGATTTTGTTAGAATTCTCGATGTTCTTCCAAAATCTAAATTTGCTGAAATGTGTAAAACTGTGTAAAATACGTAGAGTAAAATTAAAAGAAAATTGTTTAGCATATCAAATCAAATCTAAGGTCTTTGAGAGACTTATGTATGCTCAATAGTCGGACCATGTTGCTAAGTTAGGTCTAATCTACGCTAGACAGTAGGGTTGCACCGATTAATCGGTAGATAATCGGCCATTTTGCCGATTAATCGGTATCGGTTTTTTAATCGGCCGATTATCAACACATGCGTTTTTAATTGTTTTTTGCCTTTTAAACACAACAAATTCCAAATTCTAAAACCCCATGATCAGCCATAGTTGAAAATCTTGTTAAAAAGTATAAGATTGAGGGCTGTTTAAAAATATGACAAATCTGTTTATGTATTTCTGCATTTTTTTGATAATTTCACAGTTCTAACTTTCGAAAAAGTGAATTTAAAATAGTGCTGTTTTTAAATAAAGTACTATAGTTACTGCCATCGGCATGAAATTTTTTTTTAAATTTTATCAAACTTCTTGCCTCTGTAAATTTGTTCAAATTGTTTTATACATCAAGTTCAAAACAAATAGAGGCTCATACATATACATAAAATTGCAATTTTATAACATTAATTTACAAACTTTGTGCAAATTTGCAAACTGTGACATTAATTTACAAACTGTGCAAAATTATACAAAAAATTGCGATGTACCTTAAATTCAAAGCTCTTTCAAATGACACTTCTCTAAACTGTGTTATGAATATTGAATGCTGGTTTTATCCATTCTTACTTGCGAAATCATTGTATTTTTCATTGTAAACTTATTAATTTTTCTATCATTCCAAACTCTTTAAGTTTTTCAATCAATCAGGTTCTGAACCACGCGAAACACACAATAGAAAGACCGCTATAAATCAAAATTATTCAAAAACTGCGCGGTCTAAATTTCGAAAATAAATGCAAAAATACTGATGTATCGCCCTTTTATTTAATACGCTAGTTAACTCGGAAAAAACGTATTTTCTTTAAAGCTTTACATCGCTTCCCTGCAAAACAAACGAAAACAACTTTATTTATTACTGACCACGCCATTTTGTGTGGACAGGTTAGTTTTATACGCATCTTAAATTTCAGGACCACAAGGTTTATATGTTATGAGATACTCGATATAATGGAAAAATAATGGAAATATCTCCAAACAAGTGAAAGCATGGTTCCGAGAGCTAAACAGCTTGTAGGGTTAATAATGCGCAGTACCCAGAAAATAACGAAAGTTACCGAAAATAAATTTATATAGTTCAGAACTAGATCCATCGTACTATATAATTCAATTGACAATAAAACATTAGTTTGGCTTAGAAACACGAAACATTCAGCCGATTAATCGGTATCGGCCGATAAAGAAGGCAGATGAATCGGTAATCGGCAAGATTGCTTATCGGTGCAACCCTACTAGACAGTCAGGCTTTCGAAATCACCATAGCACAACATCTACCTTGTTGGATGTTTCGGATCAAATAAGACGTAAGATTAACAGGAAATAACACTCTATCCTACTGTTTCTAGACTTTAGTCAAGCATTCGGTTTTGTCGACCGTTATATTTAGTGCCTTAATTCAAAATTCAAATGTTGTTCTCGTCTTGGGCTAGTAGACTAATTTATTCTTATCTAACAGAACGCTTTTAATTGGCTGGGTCTGATGGTAAGGTTTTGAATTTCTTATCAACAAGGTTATGTGTCATTAATGACATCGCTAAATCAAGCTCTTTTGTAACTGTCCACATTTTTGCTGATGATGTTCAGATCCTCCATGCTAATTTTTTATCAAGTCTCAATAATTGTTTGATCTCCAAGTGTGCTATTGACAATCGTTTGATACTTAATCCAGTTAAATTTGACTATTTATGACTGGTACATGCTGGTTGGAACATATAAAATTTCTTATAATTTCATAAGCAAGTAAATTTCAAATTTTAAACTACCATAATAGTTCTTGATAAACTCCCTTGACCACCAAATTAGAAACTATAAAATCAACCTGATCACAACATGGCTTAACGCCCATAGCATTTTACAGTTAACAGAATTTTGGTGATATGATTAGGCTATTGGTAGAACAGAGATAAAACAAAGAAAGACAAGAAGGACATAAAGTAAAAAAGGAACGAGAAAGAAGGAAGAAACAGAGATAGAGGAAAAGGAAAAGAGGATTTTGCAGTCCCTTGTAGTATAAAGGTTGTAACCAGAGAAAACGTTAATGTCAAGCCAATAACTACAGCACCTTCACTCTTGAGCAAGAAAAACATAATAGGGGTCAATCTCCTTCACACAGAAATGAAAAGGTATATTAACTCCCTCCCGAAGACTGGTTGTAAGAAATTAAACATTTTTAGAGACAGCGGTAAATCATTAAAGAGCTTGATGATCCTCACAGTAAATGATTTTGTCTAACATTCACAGTTTACCTGGGATGGTACAAAATTAAGTTGCCTCCTAGAATGCCCGACCGAAAACCATAGAAAAGAACAGTACGGAACTGAATCTTGATAACTTAGTAGAGCTGGCAAAGAAGACGTGAAAAGAAGTCCCTAGGAGTTCAAAGACATAGGGCGAGAAATGTTGCTGACCAAAACATTAACTTGTGGCTTCCAGCTTAACTTATCATCGAATATAACCCCAAGATTTTAGGCTTGGTTGAAGAAGGCAATAACATCCCCACACAGCCTAAAATGGACGTCGTATAAACAGTGGCTTTAGAGATCGAATGAAAGAGCATTGCCTGAGATTTAGCTGGATTAAGCGCCAAACGATCAAGGGCCCACTCAGATATGTACTTTAGCTCATGATTAATCTCCTCAAAACAATCGTTGAGACTTGGTCAAGACTTAGCATGGAGGTTCTGAACATCATCAGCCTTGTGGCCAGTTACAAAAGAGCAGGATTTAGCGAGGTAATTAATGGCATGACTCTGTTGATGGGAAACTGTTCCAAGAGCTTACCATCAGACCTAGCCGGTTGTTAGCGTTCTGTTAGATGAGGACAAATTTGTCTACAAATCCTAGACGAGAACAAGATTTGAGTTTTGAGTTAAGACACTAAAAGAGAACGGTCGACAGAATCGAATGCTTTGCTAAAGTCAAGAAACAGTACGATAGAGTGTAATTACTTCGGTCTGAAAGACCTAAATTTTTAGCTTAAAAAACGGTATGAAGTGATGAGTAGTAACCTTGAAATTAAAGAAATCTTGATAGTCGGTATTGGTTGTGAAAGTAAAAACTAGATTATTGCAGTATAAGTTTGTGAAAAAAAATATTGTCAAGTGTGTGAAAAGATCGATTTTCATTTATTTTTTACTAATTCCTTTGGAAAAAAATAAAATTAAGTATTTGTATGACATGCAATGTAATTGAACATGAAATTTTCAGGGTTTCGAACCCGAACCGAACCCGAACCCGCTCCGGAGCAAGATTTTTTTTAAATTATGTAAACCCGAACCCAATCAAAAACGCGGTTCAGGTTCAATTTTTAATATAGGAAATTTAGGAAGTTTGGGTAAGAAATTTCATATTTCGCAGAATTTTTTTTGTTTCAAACAAGATTATTTTGGTTATTATTTGTTTGGTTTCAGTAGAGAATAGTGAATAGTGAGAATTAAATTTTTTTCCAAAATAAATATGTGTGTATCATAAATACGGTATGTAATGTAACATAAAAAATAAAATAAAATAAAAATAAAAAAATCCCATATAATGTCAAAACATTTCCATAATATGGAGTCTAATGACAGTGGAAAAATTTAACTTACGCAAAAATAAATAAGTGATGAAGAAGTTTCAACTTCGAAATTGTCATCGCCTCAACGGCGTAATCGATAGCGTGTCTGCCCAAAGATTCGAGCCGGGCTCTGACGAGGAAGGTTCGAATTCATCAGAAACACGAAAAATGTGAATTGGAGTTTTTAACTGAGAAACTTCAAACCATACCTTTGAATTGAAAAATTCCAATTACTTCTTTACTTACTTAGTTTAATTGATCTCAAAAATTCTCAATAAAAAAATAATAAATTCATAAAAAAAATTCGAAAAAAATGTTTTTTTTGTAACAAATTTGAAGCCGAACCCAAACCCGAACCGAACCCGAACCCACTAAATTTTAATGTATTGAACCCGAACCTGAACCTGCACCCAAATTTTTCTGGGTTCGAAACATTGGAAATGCTTTTATTATAATTTTTGAAATATTTTTAGAATTTGAAAAAAAGTTTGTATTTTTCATTTTGTTATAATTTTTGCAATAATTTTATAAATTTTGGGAAAATTTCAAATTGATTTTATTTTAACTTTTGAAATAGTTTTGGAATTTTGAAACAAGTTTGTTTATTTGATTTTATTAGAATTTTTGCAATATTTTTAGAATTTTGAAAAAGTTCCAATCTTTGGTTTTGAAATAATTTTTGGAATATGTTTGGAATTTTGAAAGAAATTTTAATTAAAATACAATCAATCAATATTGTCTCGAAACAGTCCTGGGTCTTCACCTACTTAATTTGATTACCACAT